>CAIGRN010031611.1:0-12360 GCA_903798345.1 Fraxinus anomala
TTGTTCCAATTGTTCGGGATTGAATACACCATTTTGAGCATGATTGATTTTTGCCTCAGCTTGATATCCCTGACTCCTAATGTTTTGTCTTAGCTTCCAATCGACGGGTTTTCCATGTAAGTCCCAACATGTATCTTCTTTGTGTCCGAGCTTACGACAATGTTCACACCACTGTCGGCCACGTTGTTTTTTACTTGACCCATTTATTGCTCCTTTTGATGACATACCCATGGATTCTTGCCTATTATTTTCCAGCCCAAAGCCCTTTCCACTTGAAAGCTCATTAAGCAGAATTTTTTCTTCATTTGGGCCTTTAAATGTTGGCCCAATTCTTCCACCACTCTCAGCCCTTTTCCCTTTCATCATAAGGGCCGAAACTTCACTGGGCCCTTTTCCTTCATCCAGCATAATCAGACGGCGAGCTTCCTTTCGTCGAACCTCTGAGAAGACCTCGTGAAGAGACGGCAGTGGTCTCCAGCTAAGGACGCGGCCGCTGACGTCATCGAGGTCTCGATTTAAGCTAGCCAAGAACTCGTATACCCTTTCATTTTCAAGTTTCTTCCTATACCGTACGCTGTCATCTCCACATTTCCACTCGTCGTCGCTGCTAAGATCGAGCTCCTGCCAAACTGAAGTCATCTCCATGAAATAGTCGGTAACTTCCTTGGTTTCCTGCTTCATTTGCCATAAACGAGCCTTGATTTCGTAGATGTGGGATGAGTTCTCCGTATCTGAGTATGTGTCTCTCACCGCCTCCCAAACTTCTTTTGCAGTACGAAGAAAAAGAAACGTCTTCCCTATTGCTGGTTTCATGGAGTTAACCAACCAGGCGATGACCATGGAATTTTCTGAATCCCATCGTTGAAGGTGTGCAGCTTCGGTTGATTTCTTCGAATCGCCGGTAAGATACCACAGCTTCCCTTTTCCATCAATCACAAATTTTATTGATTGGGCCCATTCACGGTAATTTTTTCGGTTTAATTTTTCAACTGTGAGTTGAAAAGATGAGTTCTTGAAACTGTGAGAACCAATTGTGGAGTTAACCTCCGTTTCGATTTAAGGGGAGTCGGAGATGACTGACCCAAAACTGTTGACGGGAAATTCGGCCATAGGTTGCTAGGTTTAGACAACCCACTCTGATACCATGAACGAAACAAGAGTAAGAAAGATTTTATTTCGTTAATCAAACATTCTGACTTACATCCTTTTATAATACAATAATGAAACTAAAAAGGGAAAAAATAAATCTCCTAATTACAGCCTATAAACTATCAATTACACCAAGTATGGATATCTTTCCATAACACGATTTCCTAAGCTCACTTTCCAACTTGGACCTTCCTGAACAAATATATGAAGTTTTTTTTGTAGCAATTAGGTTTTTTTTCATACTTGCCTTGTTGCCTTGAAGTTAGGCGTTTAAGTAAATTCCTCTAATAGTATCTACATTATGTAAGTACAATAGTTATTGAAGCACTTATTTAATAAAAAATGAAATTTGAAATTGGTCACACTCTCCCCTTCATCAGTGACCGCAAATATGAGTAAAATTCCCCAAACATAGATCTTTGGATGATAAAATATGACGGTCATTTGAATGAAAGAATAAAACAAGATCAGGACTCTGTTAGTTAAATGAATAATCTTATCTAAATGTTGTGATATCTATGAAATTAAAAAATATTGGATCATTTTAGACTCATAGTTATAACGGTGGTGGCAGTGGTACATCATCACTTACATCCGTCCCGGCGCCCTCCTATTGGTGGGGCGCCGGGTGTCCATTATGGACATTCTTATGTAAGTGGTGATGTACCACTAGAATAATTCTAGTTATAAAAGTGTCCTTTTATAATACTATGATATAAAATTAACTTTTAGTTGTTCTATCAACTTTATTTATCATAATGCACATATGTAATTTTTCTAATATTTGGTTGCATGAAACAAGAATTTTATTCAACTCCAGTGATGGCAGCTATCATTTTATATCCTCATTAATTTATATCATGATCAATAGGCTTGCTTAGACTCGGGGTTCTTCCATTTAATCAATCATGGAATTGACGAGGAATTTATGGATGAAGTTTTTGAACAAAGCAAAAGGCTCTTTGATCTACCAATGAAAGAAAAGATGAAGCTTCTAAAGAATGAAAAGCATCGAGGCTATACTCCTGTTCTAGATGAACACTTGGATCCTGTCAATCAAATTCATGGTTTGTTTTGCTACCATTGGCACGATGCATGTGATTAATGACTTAATTTTTAATTATTTTATATACACACCCATTAAATGAATGTGCAATCTTTGTAAGCATGTACACATATAACTTTTAAAGGTTAGGCTTCTTTGCAATTCATCCCATAAATCCATGCTGAGAAGATAAACAACAGATAACAGCCCACCTTTTCATAATTTTTGTTTTTGCTGAATTTCTTTTGTTTAGCCATCAGTTTTGGTCTTCTACATGTACTATTTGCATAAACTTCATATTTTCATGCTGAACGAAAGGATGCTTGTGCAATCGCATGAGTGCAGGGGACTATAAAGAGGGATATTACATTGGTATTGAAGTACCAGATGATGACCCCGATGCAAATAAACCATTTTATGGGCCAAATGTGTGGCCTCCTTCAGGTAACTTTTGGAAACAAATACTATTATACCAAATTTTGGCAATGTTTATTTTTGTTTTAAAACGTTTTGACTTTATTTTTTTATTCTTTTATCTATAAAGATATTTTACCTGCATGGAGGGAAACTATGGAGAGATATCACCGGGAGGCATTGTAAGTTTTGTCTGGTCTGTTATTTATGAATAAGCAATAGTTACTGAGATATATTCAATTTTATGAAATCCCATGGCTGTAAACTCCTAACCAATTGAAACCCAAATCATTTTTATATTCTAAGCATACCATTTAAATTTTGTAACTTCACGTCTTTTATAAATGAAAAAGACAAGAAATATTAACTAACTCAATAGAGAATGTTCCCAACTGTTCAGAAAAAATTATATAAACAAATTTCTTTTATTTTCTCAGCACTTATTATAGTGCTCTGGTTGTTTATAGTATGAATATAGTGATCCATTGTGCTAGCTCCTGGATGTCGATTTTGTTCAACTTTATATAACAAACAGAGGTCATGCAGCATCATAGTTTTGGTGTTCTACTCGACTCATTTATCGCAGTATCATTGTTCGACTTCAGTGGGATTTTCTTAGATATTAGATCTCTCTAATTTCACTATGCTTAAAAATTATAAGTGTTATGAGCTTTTAGTCTGGACTATCACTGATTCAGTTTTCTGTGAAGAAATTTAGTTACAATATTGAAGTTCACAACATCTATTATATATGATATGAATTCATATATTTTTCTCTCTGTGAGAACATATGAATTATGCTGTCAAGATGTGGTTGGTTCATTGTATACGATGGGGAAAAGTATACCTAGGGTCACCAACCTCATTATTACTGTGCTCTTAGGTCCCTCAAATTCTTGACATTTTACCCAACCTTTCATTTTTGTAGAGCCTCGTACTTATTTGACGGTTTCCATACACTTTTGTGTTAAAAAAGTTACTGGCGGAGCACGCTTGAAACATTGTTTGAGGGTAAAATGGTTATAATTTCAAAAAAGACAACAAAAAATGGAAAAGAGAAAGAAAAGGAAAAAAGAAAAAAGTTATAACCTCCCCACCCTCAAACCCCCTACCGTCCTACCCAGCTGTCTGCCCCAACCCCCCTGACACCCACTCGGCCACCACTCATCCCCCCATTTCCCCTACCTCCTGCTCCAGATTGCAATTTGCAGGTGAGGGAAGGGGTGGCAGTCAGGGAGTGAAGAATGTTTTTTCTTATTTTTATTTTATTTTGCTTAATTGAAAATAAGAATATAATTTTCTTTTCAACAATATCTAACTTTTAAAACGGAAGCCATCAGTGGTGGCCCAAGTGGACATTTATGGTACGGCTGGGAAATGCTGGTGTAATTTTATTCATTAAATATCTGTAATTTAATTCTGCTGTTAAATAAATATAAATGCTTAATGGTCTAGATTCTTGAAGATAATGTGGATCTATTCTAGGCAAAAAAAAAAAAAAAAAATTAGCCTTCTAGAAAGATTGTTTTAGAAATATAGACATTATTGTCATTGTTCTGAACCTTTGTAAAGATAGTAACATGTATTTCCAGTTTTACATTCTTTAAAAATTGAAAAGAATGGTCCTTTTTTCTTTGTGATTCCTCTAGCATATGCTGATCTTTTAAATTTTTGTGCACATTTCATTTCTTTTAAATGTATTCTTCCTGCTACATTTTTCATCATGTACACAGAGATGTAGCAAGAGCAGTTGCAAGTCTCATAGCCCTTGCACTTGATCTAGATGGTGACTTTTTTGATCCACCGGAAATGCTTGGAAAACCTCTTGCAACCCTGCGGCTACTGCACTATGAAGGTAAGGACTTTTGAGATTCAATCCAGCTCAATCAGTTTCTTTGATGTAACCTATGCATAGTTCGTGTTTAACTGAACTTCAGGTCAAACTTCGGAGCCTGCAAAGGGAATATTCGGAGCAGGCGCTCATTCTGATTTCGGTTTAATTACCCTTTTGGCGACAGATAGTATCTTAGGTCTTCAGGTATTCCAAATATGCAGTTTCTAATTCTGTATTCGATTTTTCTCCACTGGAATGTTGAAATTGTCATTATGTTTCAGATATGTAAAGATAAGGATGCCGAGCCTCAAGACTGGGAATACGTACCACCATTAAAAGGGTAAAGCTCTGTAATCTCTATATATTTGCCTTCTTGGGAAGAAAAGTCCATGCCCACTTTTGCTAGTCTTAGTGTTTGTCGCTGATAATTTTTACATTTCTAAATTATATTTGTGGAACTTTCAGTCAGTCACTTTGGATTTTGCATGAGAACTCATCATTTTATACAGTTACGTAGTGGTAAAAAGTAACCTTTATATGTTTATAGTGAATGTTTTATAAGCCAATGCTACATTGCATCTTATAAAACGGAGCAATAACCTATTTAAGTGAAGTATTTACTCCTGTATTGAGCAGTGTCCTTATCTTTCCATCTTATGGTTTAAATCTAATTTTCAGGGCATTTATAGTGAATCTTGGTGACATGCTGGAGCGTTGGAGCAATGGTATTTTCAGGTAATGCTGAAATTGCGCAGGAGGTGACAGTTGAAAACATACTTTTGAAAATGGCACTGATTTTGTTGCTACCTTGTTTGTTAAGCCAATTTGCCCATTTCGCCTTTCGACTTTAAGAAAGTTGTCCATTAAAGACTGCATAATTATATATTATGCAAAATTATATTTGACAGCCTGCTTTTAGTAATTTAGAGTGTGTTTGATGCACATTTTTTTAGGAGAGAATGTTTTTTTTTGTGATGTGATGGTGAATATGTGGTTGAAAATGAAGGAAAAGTTATTGATGTGATGGAAAATATTATTTATTGAAGAATGTGTGGTTGAAAATGAGTAGAAGAATGAGAATGTGGCTCAAATGGGGGCTTATTTGGTAATTTAACTATGGTGCAACATGTCATTGTTGAGTTTCTCCAGAGATACTGCATCAGTTTTTGGAACTTTTGTATTTACTACAATTTTTTTTTTTTTTTGGGGGGTCAAATAACGTTCTTATTTAGGCTTAACTTCTTTTTCTTTGATTGCATTCAGATCTACACTGCATCGGGTCTTGTGTCATGGCCAAGAAAGATATTCTGTAAGGACTTTTAAGATTTCAAAATAATCTTTATATTTGGAATGCTAGATGAAGCCTTAGTATTTTACCTTCTACTTTGGATTTATCCATTATAATTGGGATGATCCTCCCAACCTTAATATTTTTCGAGATTAGTTATCAACCATCCTTTAACATGGCACCCAATTCATTGTTTCCACGTCTATGCACGCTCCATTTTTTATTGGAAGGAATCGGAAGAAGAATTGTACTGAAGCTCCATTGCATTGCATTTTATTGGGCTTTGTCATGAGCACATGAAGATTTGTGGATGTTATTTGAATTTTTAACTAAAGCTAGTTCTTAAATGGATAAATGGAGCCCATAACCAATACTAACTTGTAATATTTTCAAGATGTTCGTTATTTTCCGTGGGACAAAGGTGAAGAGTAACACGAGTCGTGCTTCTTCTTGGCAGATTGCTTATTTTGTGGAACCGAGTCATGATTGCATTGTTGAATGCTTGCCAACGTGCCAGTCAACGGAAAATCCTCCCAAGTAAGTACATCGATCTTCAGTTGGATCATTTTCACTCTTGAATAGATGAAACTATCCTTTCCATTGCAGATTCTAAATTTCAGTTATGCATATCATTATAAGGTTAGTGATTCAACGTGAGATTTTGACCTCACGTTGTGTAGAAATCAAATACACATCTGAGTCTTATTGTTTGTATTGAACTGTGATGCTTTTCCAGGTTCCCTCCAATAAAATGCTCGAGTTACATGCTACAGCGGTACAAGGATACTCATGCTGATCGTAACTCGTACAAATGAGAGTATGTTTCCCATCATCTCAATGCGCAGGGGCATTTATGCGAGAAGAAGAATGTAATTACTCTGCTAGTGTTGTATAAATCAAACCATGAAGTTTGCTTTGTAATTACTCATTGTTGGCATGTTTTCTTAGTATCAGAATGTTTCTTATGTAGATAAAAATGAAAGTAAGTTTTAGAATCTGCACAATCAATCCTGAAAGACAAAGGATGCTTATGTAATCCATTAAGTTTTATATGGCATGTTACGCAATACTAAATAAAACTTGACATTGTAATGAATAAAATTTTAATTTCTCTCTCTCATTAGAGTTCGTTTCTATCTAATCCTTCTGGCTATCTAATCCTCCTAGCAAACATGCCAATGGTGTTTTGTCATTAGTACACAAAGAAGAAGAATATGTAAGGAGATGAGATACGAACACACACTTCATTTTATTTCCGAATACTCAGTTCTTGTAAACTCAGGTAGCATATTATATTGGAGTCATAATATTTGTAACTTTAATAATACCTGAACTTAATACACAGAAAAAGCTCCCAATAAATACAAAAGCACACTTATAAATTTGGAAACCAGCTGGTGAGGAGGGTACGAAATGATCATCAGGAATCGACCAAGACCAAGATTCACCGATAGGTTCTGTAATTTGGAGTGTACATGCAGCTTTCAGCATACTTGACCAAATCTGCAGGTCGAGGGAGTCTCGTTGCCACACCTAAATTACATGCAAATTGTCAAGGAGTTCATATCTCGGTAAGCACACTGAAATAAAGGGGAAAAAAGGGCATTTACCGAGTTCATAAGCTTTAGCAGCTACATTAGCAGCAATATGTGCTGAGATCTTTCTTATGTTAGACAATGGAGGGTAAATCATTCCCTTATCATAATGTTCTTGTGTTACTTGACCAGCCAATGCTTCAGCTGTTTTGACAAGATGCAGAAGACAATAAAAGGATTAGCACTGTATTAGATATCAAAAAAGGGGACTTATATGTACACAACATGTAATCAGAGTAATCGTTACCCAAGAAAATAAGATAATTCATGATGAGAAACTATTCAATCAGCTGTGTACTTACAAGCTGCCAGGAGCATATCATCGTGCACACGAATGGCACCAGAGATGACCAGACCAAAACCAAGTCCAGGAAATATATATGCGTTATTAGCCTGAACTTAAACAGAATGATTCTCAATCTATAATCCTCTACAGTTTAAGAAAGTTGAACTGCACAAATCAAAGTCGAACATATATGTTACCTGGCCAGGAACGTAAGTTTTGCCATTGTATTCTACAGGGTCGAATGGACTTCCGCTTGAGAAAATTACACGACCCTTTATTGAAACAAGAAGGAAAATACAAGGTGAAGTTAATTTTACTAAAAACACTAAAACTATGATGATATATCATCATAATAGCCATCTCTAGAAAATCTTATTACTCATCTGACCTCAGTCCATGTGTAAGCTTCTTCAGCAGTGCATTCAGCTTGCGAAGTTGGATTGGAAAGAGCCATGATAAGTGGTTGCTGTGTATCATTTGAACCGTGATGAGATTAATCTGTGTAAAACATTATTTGGGGGAGGGGGTGGAGGGAGAGAGAACCTTATTGAAAGCAGCCATAGCCTCAATCACTTCCTTTGTAAATGTTTTTCCAACCCCAGATGTTCCAATTAAAGCTGTTGGCTTGATAGCCTAATGAAGTTCGAAGATGAAGCAAAAATAATTATATCCCATAAGTACAAGTTTCTGTCGAATTTAGAGATATACAGCATTTACCCAACCTTGACAGCGTCTAAGAGAGTGTTGCAAGGTTCATGCTCATGAGCCCATGGTTTCTTAAAATGCTGAAGAGATTCCTTGCGGGAATGAACTATTAAACCCTGCAAATTGTACACAAACATCAGTTACACGAGAGAATACCTTAAAGACTCCTAATCGCAGATAATACTGATAAAAGGAGATAGTCAATGTATAGCCAAATATATGATCAGAAGTTACCTTTGAGTCTACCAGCCAAATCTTTTTACGGGTTTCTTCCACAGGAACTTTAGTCTATAGATCAAAAAAACATCAACAAGTGCCAAAAATCATATTGACAGTACCTTAAAAAATTTATGCACAAAAGACATACCTGCTTTGACATTTCAAGGGCTATAAGCTCTGCTATACCAGTACCAGCCTGCAATTACAAGAGAAAGCATGAGCCAAGTATACAAAAATCTGATGGAAAGCCGAGACTAATAATTATCAAGAGAAACAAAAAGGATCTAGAACATTGGCCTAACCAATCTGTAGAATATCAAAAGTTAGTCTTTTGTTAGATCTTGCTGACTTTTGTCATTCTTGAAAGTCAAACAACTAAAGGCTTACTAAAAATAAAGCAGATTAGAACTTTACTTCTCCTGCACCAAGAAACAAGAATGTGTGGTCACCCAAAGTACCCCCAAGTAGCTTAAGTGACGCAACTAGCCCAGAAAGCACCACAGATGCCGTTCCCTGCAGTGGAAGGATCAAGATTTATAAGATAGGAAGGATTCTTGCAATAATATTAACAACCAATTTACCATATACCTGTATATCATCGTTGAAGACCAAATGAGTAGTGCCATATTTGGCCAACAGCTCAAAAGCATTGTGGTTTGCAAAATCTTCAAACTGCAATTTCAGTTACAAATTGTAAGTTAAAAACGAAGGACGCTGCAATGGGAATACTCTTGCAGGTAATTAGGGATTACTGACCTGTACAAGAACTTTTTCGCCATAATTTTGCTTCACAGCAGTCATAAATTCATGTAAGAAGTCATAATATTCCTGGAAATAAAAATGTCAAATTCAGCATGTAGTCTTTCTAAGAAATAGAATCCCTACAAGTTGATAAACTGGGGTTGGAGTAATTCAGAAGAGTTTAAACATGTAACCTTCCCGGTCGCCCTCTTTTGTCTTAGCCCAATGTAAAACTCATCCTTGAGTAGCTTCTCATTATTTGTCCCCACATCAATGGTAATTGGCAAACACTACAAACAAAGTCAAAACTTGATTAGAACTATAAAAGCATGTCTGGTACGCAAGATATGATAGCGCGCACCACAATGAACGAGATAATAATTTTTTTTCCACCATAGTAGATAGTACTGTACAGTACTTTACATTCTGCCTCAACAAACAAGGCATGTGTGGATAAATGGTGGCAAAATCGTAAGAATAAAGGATTGTAATCACAAGCTTGCTCAAGCTCGGTAGTGTCAAACATTGAAGGGGGAAAATGAATTAAGTTCTAAAAGTAGGTTTCTCAAATGGTCTTCCGCTTGTGTTGATGCTTACCGCAGAAGGTCTGACACCTCCTAGTGCAGTATACAAAGCCAATTTTCCTACTGGTATTCCCATCCCCTGCAACATACACAAAAATGTCATTAAAGACTATCTACTATAATTCTAATGGGTTGCATTTATGACATAATAGAGACGGAAAATCCGATTCCAAAAGAATCACCTGGCAGCCAAGATCCCCAAGTCCCAAAATTCGCTCACCATCAGTCACAACAATAACTTGAATCATCCTCTCAGGCCAATTCTTCAATACCTCAAGAATCTTTCCCCTACACGTGCCGCGAACTCCAAGTGTCAGTTGAAATTACCTTATGCATAGACTACAGAATATTACTTATAACATAAATCCTACTTCTCTTTCAAACTTATATATAAACCCTGAGGACGCCTAAAGATGCTTCCGTATTTTTGGCAAGCCTCGCCAACTGTTGGAGTGTAGACAACTGGTAGGAGCTCCTCCACATTATTAATGAGAAGCTTGTAAAACAACCTCTCATTTCTCTCCTATAAACCCCAATGATATCAGATTTCAGAAAATAAGGAAAATGAACAGATCGTGCAAAAGTCATCCCCTCGAGCATGTTTCGCTAAGTACCTCGAGTTCCATCATAGCCATGTATTTGTGCAGAGGAACATCATACTGGCGGATATTTTGCATTAATTTTTTCTCCTGATATATCAAATCAAGAAAGTAAGCTAAATAACAAAATATGACAATACCCGAATTGATGTAATTTATTTATTTATACCTGAAGTTCTTGTGACTTAACAGCAGGAGGCAAGAGACCGCGCAAGTAATGAGCATCTCTCTCTTTCTCCGTAAATGCAAGCCCCTTGTTGTGATGTGGATCTCTCAGCAAAGTATATCCACTGTTGTACAAAATTCAATGAGATATAAAGATCAACTTCAATAATGTCTATGATTGATGAATCGCCGACTTCTACATGTTCATGTTCATGTTCATGTCCATAGACCATAGCAGATTATAATTTCATTAAAACTCAGATCCATAAAGATCAGATCATTTAATTAGAAATTCAACTATATCAAGCTTTTAGCTTTAACAAACCATTCCAGCTAAAAAATTAACAGATTGTCAAAATCAAGTTGGACAGTATTAAAGAAGTTAAAATCCGAGTATTGTGTCGAATCCAGTACTGCATACCATGTCCCACGTTCACCAATTATCGAGAAAAAATAAGTATAAACTCACCATCAAAACAGAAGAAAGTGCTGAAATTCAGGGCTTTCTAAGAAAAAACCATAACATGAAAATAAAAGAGATAAAGTTCAAGAAGTAGAGTACTGTACCTAGCAACGGAAATAGTCCAGGGAGTAACGAGCTGATCCTCGGTGGCACGATCTTCACCGTAGACATCCTCTACTCCTCCTCCAACCGTCGATCTCGGGCTCAGGTCCAGAACCGACTCTCCTCCTCTGTGCTCCTTCAATGTACTCTCCATCTCTCTCTCTCTCTCTCTCTCTCTCACAGTTTCTGTGTGTTCTTCTGAATTATAGTCCAAATGTGCATTGAAAAATAAATATCTAGTGATGAAGGTGGTATGGTTATTCTTATCTTGACACAAGTTTCAGTCAATGCCACATGGCTGACAAAGATGACAAATGTGTACAGTGTACTTAGACGATAGTGCTGTGTGTGTTGGAGTACAATAATTAAGTTTGTTAAGTCTTATGATTTTGTCTTCCTCAATCCACTCCATAATGAGCTGACATGATTGACCAAACTCGTAAATTTCATCCCTGGTCACTGAACTTCATCACTTTGCCATATTTTGTCACATATGAACTTCACCGTCATATTTTGTCACTTATCGTCTTCCAAATTGATAGAATTATCTAGTTGGAAATCATATCATGATTGATCCTTCACATAATTTAGGAAGGGCAACGGATCAAATCACAATTGGGACAATCATCCCCATTATCCTCGCCTATTCGGGTTTTCTTTCTTGCCTCGCTTACTATCCAATTGATTTATTTACTTATTATATTTTTTTCACGTCGTTAATTGGTAAAATTATTTTTTTTTTTTCAATTTGTAGAATAATCCATCTTACCTCTAGAAATGATGATGAATTTTTTATTTTTTTTTTTTATTTTTTTTTTGTAATCTCAAACTTATATCTTGAAATGAATTTTAAACAGGACGGAGATCATGTTCCCTGTACCCCAAAACAATGACCCAACCCCCGCCCCCATCTCGAGTACCATATTACGTGGGGAATCCCCACCCCGTTCCAGGTATCAAATTTAACGAATTCTGTGTGACCTCTAAAGTAATCGTTGTGTGACACTTGAAATGAAATTGATAAAAATGAGGGTTATAACAATTTCTTTGTGTTGAAATGTTAAAATACGTATTTTATTTAATATTTTATGACATGACATAGTAATAAATTACATGTAAGATCAATTTGGGAGACGAGTAACTGAGCGTTGAAATTTGAAGCAAAAATATA
>CAIGRN010031632.1:0-31424 GCA_903798345.1 Fraxinus anomala
ATATATAATTTGCATATATATATATATATATATATATATATATATATATATATATATATTAAATGGATGTTAAAAAAACATTCTTAAATGAGGATCTCGATGAGGAGGTCTACATGAAACAATCGAAATGATTTGTTCTACCCAGAAATGAAGATAAAGTATGCAAGCTAATAAAATCTTTATATGGATTAAAACAAGTACCAAAGAAATGACACGAAAAGTTTGACTTAGCAATAATGTCTTTTGGATTTAAACATAATAACGTTGATAAATGTTTATATTCAAAAGGCTATGATAATCATGTTGTGCTCATTTGTTTATACGTGGATGACAAGTTGATTGTGAGCAATCAAATGAAATGTATAAAAGAAACAACGAGGTTTCTATCTTCCATATTTAAAATGAAAGATCTGGATCAAGTGGATATCATATTAGATATCAAAGTCACCAAGACTAGTGGTGGTTATATATTGAGCCAATCACATTATGTTGAGAACGTGATTAATATGTTCAATCACTTGAACATTAAAGAGGCTAACACTCCATTCGATCCAAATTTAAAATTTGTAAAGAATGATGGGAGAGCTATAGCACAACTTGAGTATGCAAGTGCTATCAGGAGTCTAATGTATACTGTGCAATGTACAAGACCCGACATAACATTTGCAGTTAGTAAACTTAGTCGGTTTTCGAGCAATCTAAGTAAAAACCATTTTGAAATGCTATCAGGAGGGTTTTTGGTTATTTGAAGAAAGCCAAGGATCTAAGTCTCCAATATTCTAAATATTCGGCAATATTAGAAGGATTTACCGATGCTAGTTGGATATCTAGTGTTGGTGAGAATAAATCAACCTCAGGTTGGGTATTTATCCTTAGAAGAGTTGCGATCTCTTGAAAATCCCAGAAACAAATATGTATTACTCACTCAACTATGAAATTTGAATTTGTGGCATTGGCTGAAATCGAAAAAGAAGCTGAATGGCTTAGGGATTTAATGTATGAAATTATATTGAGAGAAATGAATAACTCTTCCATACCTATCTTGTGTGATAGTCAAGATACTTTAGCTAGAGCATACAATGAAGTTTATAAAAGTAAGTCTAACATATGAGTCTAAAACATGATTATGTGAAGAAATTAATTAAAGATGGAATAATTTCACTCACTTATGTAAAGTCAAATGAGAATTTTGCTGATCCATTCACTAAACTACTCACAAGGGAATTAGTACGAACAACAACTAGTAGGGTATGGTTAAAACTCTATAATTAAATCCACAAATGATGTCAGCCCTACCTGACTATACTAACAAGTATACTTCGGGTTCAAAGGGTAATAACAAGTCATTCGATAAGTAGATAGATTTAGCACTTATTTTTTTCTTTTAAAATCATATCCTAGGTTACAAGTGCTGGTCATCAAGAATAGAAGGGTTGAGTTTCTATAACTCTTAATAAAGTTTAGATCCGTGGATCAAGTATTTCTAAAAGTGACAAAGATGCTGCAATAACTTTATCTATATAAATTTTGAGGTGATGCCATTGGAGTTTCTCTTTTAAAAGTTTATAAATAGGAGAATCACAAGGCCATAAAAGCGTTAAACGAGATTTTGTGGGACTTAGAACACTTGATACTTGTGTGTATGATTTCACCGGTATCATCACAAGGAATAGTATGTTCAAAGGTTTCATACTACCTAAGATTTCGATAATTACTTTGTGAGATTTATACTAAGGTTGGATTTAAATCGAAAGATATCCATACTTTATGTATAAGCGTCGTAACTTGAGTTTGTACTCATTTTATATTTGAACAAGTGGAAAGTCGTTGGATATTGTTCAAATTAATATTGAGGATTGATTTTGAAAGTGATGGATGTAACCATGAGAAAAACAAGCGAAAACAAAATGAGAATAAAAAACGAAGAAGGCCGAAAATGGCCTGGGCGGCTCGGGCTTAAGGTCGGTGGCCACCCGACCTTGTGTTGCAATTACAGTGGCCATTTTGTTTTGAAGGGTTTCACACATTTTTAGCTTGATTTTTACACCTTTTCGTACATAGTGATTGTAATTCTATATATATATGGGTGGTTTTTCTGATTGAAAATATATCACAAACATCAAATTGATTCCCTTACATCCAAAATCTAAGATCAAACCAAGTTTTTATAATTTTATTTTTTAGTTCATTTTTTAAAGTTTTGTTTGATTGATTCAAACTTTGTTTAAGGTTTGTTTACTCCTATAAACTATTTGTTATAAAAGCCTTCAAGTTTTGTTGCTGGTTTTATTTTCGTTCTTCATCTACTTTTTTTAACATATGCCACACCGATCTCCACCAAGTCAAGAGTGATTGGGCACCACCATGTACCCTATTGTACTAGAGTAATCCACCAAGTAATTGCTTGCATTGCATTGCATGCATATAGATTAAGCATCTATTTGTTCTACATTTTTTTCCCATTTGTATGAATATTGTGACAGTTGCATAGTGAAGTGGCCGACATTTTTGACCTCTTTGTGTGATAATGGGGCCTAGGTGTTTGGAAAAAAACGGTCACAAAATTTCTAAAAATGGGAAGAAAATGTAGAACAAATAGGGGCTAAGAGTTTTTATTTTCTAAAAGATAGGGTTCTGATTATAGAAAACTTTGGAAAAATGAAAATTAAGCGGATAAAACAAAAAACCCAAAAAATTTCCTGCAATGATTGACTAATTAATCAATAAATAAAGGTGACAGTAGGAATAAGTCGCGTGTTTTGAATTGGGGAGAGAATTGATAATTTGGTTTGAGGGTATTTTGGGTAGTTAATATTTTTTAAATTAAAAAAATTATTTTAATTCTAATATTATGATCAAAGGCTATTTTCACAAACTAAATTTGTAAATAGACCATCTCACCTAATTCCCATTTTAAAATCCTACTTTCCCCAATTACATCCTCGATATAAACGTAATGTGACAAATTCATGGAAGCCTAATGACCTTTAGGCCACTATTTTTGAGAGGGAGTATTTAATTTCAACTCGTGTTTCCTTTTCTAGCCATGTTAGGCTGATTTGTCTTGACCTACCAGTACATGTGAGTGAACATTTCCTAGGTGGACGTTTTATAGAATTTCGAAAATTCAACTCAATAGACAACATGATATGTTTACGGTTTATATAATTCTTATTTTGTCTCCCCATATCTCTTATTTTTCCTAATTAATTTGATAGTAATAAACTTGAGTAGACGAAAGTACCATTAAAAAGAGGCCATGTGCAAGTCGATGGATAATTTAACAAAATTTTCACAACCAAATTAGTCGGACGTGTATAATGATAGTTTAGGGAATTGAATGTCAAAAATATTAAATGGGGATCCAAGTGCTACAAAGGGTGATGTTTGGGGACTGTGAATGCAAGTTTCCCCAAGGAAAAATGAATTAGAAGAGCCAGCCTGGCAGTAGAGAAATTCAAATATAGAGAAACAGAGATTTGCCTAGTGACCGTTGGCTGGCGCAGAGAAGACAATACCGAACAATTACAGAAAAATCGAAAATGAGATCAAAGTCATCGAGGAAGCCACTCCGAGATGTATCCAGTGCCAAAACTGCGAATAAATATCTCTCCGTTAAGTCTGCGAATAATTGCAAGAAAACCCTAGAAGGAATCGGAGATGATTCACTCGATCGCCTCCTTATCGTTCACTCCGATCTATCCTCCCTAATGCATCAGGTAATCATTAATTTTAAGTTATAATAAACTAAAAATGGAATTTATTGTTTATTCTGTAACATTATGCCAAGAACCTGGTGTTATTGTCTTTAATATAAGTCTGGTAGTTTGATGATAACGTGTTCATAATAAATTGTTAATTGTTTTGAGAATTTTTATTTAATTAATACACTGTAACTGTGTAACGCTCATGGGGATTGAAGTATTTTGAAATTTTGAATGAATGCAATTTTATGGCTTGTTTTAGATCGAAGTAAACTGTATAAGAATAATATAAAGGTACAGAAAAGAAAGAGAAAAAATAGTAGTAGTAACTTCTGCTCCATTCAAATTACCATAGATTGTAATATTTCTCTGTTTTCTTATAAATTACAGTTGAACTTGTGCTGTTGAGTAAGAAATTTTATTTTAGACTATGGCATGCCTTTTATTTTCGGAATTAAATGTTGAAGGTGGCTTATGAAAATTCAAGCGACCATACTTCCAAAACTAATTGGCATTTCGTATTATGTCATTGCTTGCCATTTCCAAAAAATGCGAGTGAAAGGATAAGGCATTGAGATGAAATGTTGTATCGAGGTTGCAATTAAAGTATATTTACCAAAAAAGTAGCATTCGAGGGTGATAAAGCGCTTTGCTTTGGCTGCCAATTTGTTACACAACCTGATAATCGTAGCATCAAATAACCTCAACATGGTGGTTTGAATTGATTGGTTGGATGTCACATCTGAATGCTAAAGTACTTTTGACTCTTCGACCCTTGCATGTTTTATTTGTTTCTTTGAAGGCATAATTTGGTTTTTTGCTAGATTCAATCACCCTCTTCCGTTTTTTCATAACAAGGCTTATGATCACAAATTTGAAAATTTCTTTCGTTCTTGAAAACAGACAACATAACGCTCATTCTCTATTCATTTGACATTTTTTACTCTCTCATTAAACAATTATGTCAACCATGCATACCCACCTCCCCTGAACGCTTACTTTGTTCTACAGAAATAACATTTAAACCAGTTTTCTCGTCTTCATTGTTTTTCCAAAACTATAATTAACATTCCTTTAGTGGAGTTTGACAAACCCACACTTCACCTTTCATTAGATAATTTATCAAAATATTTCCTCCAAATTTCCGTGATCTCATTGCTGGGAGACAACACTCTCTGCGTTATTTCATATTATGAACACATCCCAAATTCCTTCGTTTAAAGCTCTATTCTTCAAATTTACTTGTTTTGCCCAACTTCAGATTTGTTACTACCCCTAAAGATAACTTGAAGTTAAACTTGTCCTGATTTTATGAGTAATAGTTTTGGAGATGATGAATGGCTTTCACAGAGTTTTTGTTTCGCCATTTCTTGGTGTATGCACCAGGGGAGGTTTAGGATGTTTCTTTTCGACTCTTCTGAAGAGCCAATTTTGTTGGTAAACATGATTTTACTGCACAATAGCTTATATTAGGACCTCCGGCAACCAGATAGTGGTACGAGATTAAGATATTTCCTACTCTTTACAAATTATTCATCAGTGCTTTTGAATTAACAAAACCAACTTTTCTTCACTTGAAATATTAACTTTTTATCACAGTCTCTTTATTGGTTAAGACTATAGGGATTTACTTCAATGCATGAGTATTAATGCTTGAGTTGCAGATTGATGAACTAGTCGTCCAAGGTCTTCAATTGCCAAGCAAGAAAGGGAAGAAAGAATTGGATTCATTTGCAGATGTCTTGTCTGAAATGCACATTTTATTGAAGGTTGATGCTGTATTTGACTTTTCTGATTTTGAAACCTTCTACATTTCTTTCTTCGTTTTTAAGTGAAATATGCAAATCTGCAGCCATGGGTTTCTAGATTCCAAAGGGTACTTTCAAGTCAATTGACAGGGCCTGAGAATAAGTTGGAACAGCCATTGGCAAGAAAGGAGGTTTCCGTTGTGATCGAAGATATAAGTGCTGCAGTTGAAAGCCCAGAAAAAACCAAGTGGGAGTCACTCATCTCTCCTTCACCCCTTGTGTCCTGGCGGACTGATTGCAATACTGAGGGTGGTAGACAATTGTTTCTACTCACTCCACTGCCTCGACCGAATGCATTCTCATCCAAATGTCAGGCATCCTCTAAATCTGCATTTGAAAAGATTGCGTCCGATGCAATTGCCTACCCATCATCTCTTTCTCATAAAGCAGCCAAAAAGGGTGATGATCATGCGCTTGAGGATATATCAGTAGAGCAAACTGAAACTGACGTTTTGGATTTTGAAATAACTAAAACAGGGTGCAACCTTGAGTCCGAGTGTGCTTCTCCAGCAAAGTTTTCTAGAGCGAACTGCTCTATGCTTGTCATGACTCCATCCTGGAAAGTGTCACCACCCAAGTCCTGCGTATTGCTTGAGCCAGCATCTGAATTTCCCAAAAAGGATAATCAGCGGGTCCAAAAATCAACAGCTTTTCCCATTGAAGTTCAAAATTCTAGTGCATCTGCGAATTCAGAATCCTCCAGGAGTCCAATGTCACATAATCTGGCTGTCAAGTACCCTGAGCTCTTTGGAATAAAACTAGGTCATAACTTTGGAAACAGAAAAAAGGAAGTAGAAGAATCGCCAGATTTGCTTATGTCACCTCCTAAAACCTGTGTTATCATGGAGCCTCCAGACGACAAATTGTTGACAAATATATCCAGTAATTTCCTGCCGCCAAAAACTCCTCCAGTCCATAGTCGACAAGCACTTTTGTCTTTTATGAAGGAAATCGATCATCAAGATGGCCATTGTGCAGCCGGAAAAATATGCCAACAAGGTACATTTTCTTTTTGCTTTTATATAATTTGGAAAGAATTTGATCACTGACAAAAGTGACCTCTTTCCATTGTATACCTACAGACGTTGGTAGTAGATTGGAAATAGTCAAAAGCACTCCTGTGGTGAAGGAGCAGGAGAGCAGTATTGGAGTGAGAAAGCATCCAGGTGAGAATACATTAAAGAAAGAACTGTGGACGAAGTTTGAAGCAGTGTCAACTCATGGGATTCATTTCAATGTGGATGTTCTCCAAAAGACTGCTGAAAAAGGATTTCTGGACAGATTGGATGAGGCTTATTCTGATGAATGATTAATTTACTTCAGTATGATTTTGGGTTCTACTTTTACAAGTTGGGGTGACATATTTTGAAGTATTACGGGTGATCGATGGTTAATCTTGTATCGATTCGGGATAACGTCATCTAAATTTTAACACATGCAAAGAAGAACCATGGTACTTATTAGACATATAACGTAGTTAAGTTTTGTCCAGTTCAATTGTACTCGCAATATTCTTTTAAATTGAGATTGAAAACAAAAGAAACATAAACAATAAATGTATAACAAAACATATAAAAATTGTTAAAGTTAACCATGTATTATAGAACACAACGTTCCAAACATTTTCAACCATATATCAAAGTTTGCTTTCCTACAAAAAAAATAAAAAATAAAAATAGAATTGCTAGATCAAGCGTCCCATCATGTGGAGGGTTGGGACGTGGAAAAAAACAAAGAATACCCTCGAAAATGGCCATAATGCCCCTTAAAGCATAACCTAGGAAAAAAATTGAATAAATCTATTTGGGAGTGTGTATGGTGGACAATTGATCGATCGAATTGACTCCATCTTTACAATAACTAGCTCTTGACTCAATCTTTACAACAACTAGCTCGGCTTGTGCTCAAAATATAAGCTCGACTCTGTCCTAAGATCTGGGTCTCACGAGCCAATCTATTTACGAGCTCAAATGAGTCGACTCGTGGACTTTACGAGTCGAGTGTGCTCAACGTGTAAAAAATAATATGAGCTCAACTCGATCCATGATTCTTCTCTAAACGAGTTCGAGTTACTCATGGACCGAATCGGGACGAGCCGAGCTCATGAGAGGCTCGGCATATTTGCCACCCATAGATGTGTATTATCAAATAAAGTCTATGTTTGGTATAGATTAAAATTCATTTAAAATCTCACAAAGTCAAAAATTAATTATAATTGACACATAATTTTTTAATTACATATTTTATTAATTTTTATTCATTTTTTTTTTTAAAATCTAATTTTAATTCACACTAAATGAGTGCAACTTTATTCATTTATTCTATTCTATATATCAAAGTCATTCAGCTAAGTTCGGAACCGACCTTTACAATTTACAGTTAACACAGACTTTGATAACACAGGTGTCATTTTCATTTAAAATTAAAATAAAGAAACATATCACCAAAGCGAGTGCAGAGTGACGGAACTCCAATTTGTCCCCACGAGCAAAAACGAGAGGCAATTGTCTGTCAAGCAGATGAAGCTATTTCTTCCCACCTCTCATCCTTTGCTCCACGTCAATTCATAGGATAATTCTCACAATATAACAAAATAATCCGCTTCTATACGACCATTAAATTCTCGACAAACCAGACTACTGTTAGTATTTCTCAAACGCCATTTCAATATTTGCATTCAAATTTAAAAATCTTGATGGGTTGTTTTGATTTAGCTTAATCGAGGATACAAATGCTAATGTTGCCTGTTTGCTCAGCATCCACCGGCTGCTCTTATCATTCACGGGTGAGATATTTTGTTTCTGAATTTGGAATTTCAAATTTCACGTTTCATTGCATTTATTTCATTTTGGGCTGTACATTATTGTGAATTCTAACCCTATATAAGATTGATTAATTAACATTATGGAATGTGATTTACGTGGAGAAATTCATATAAAGTGATTTATTCATGTCATTTAATACTTAATGAGACCAAAGCGATACTTCTCCAAGAAACATGCTTGTCTCAGTATGTAAATTTCTATTTTTTCCCTCCAAGAATCGAAGATAATTTAACATCTGAATTTTGTGACACGTAGCTAAGAAACCCAACTCACGGCTTTAGACATACACTAACTGCTGCGAATGGTTGATTGGTGGGGATTTGTATAAGTTGATGTAAAGGCTCTGAGAATGAACACTTCAATTCTGTATCAAAATAAATTTCAATTCGAAAAAAAAGAAGTAATTTGATCTAAGATTAACCAAAGAAAATAAGTTACTACATGGTTATTCCCGATATTTAACCTTGAACTTTGATTGTGCCAACCTATGCTCCTCTTATCAGTCAGAAAATGTAGAAATGTTTTTACTACCATGGAGATCTCAAAACGGGCTAAAGCATAATTTATGTAATCTACCGTTACAAAACTTGATACTTTTATATACCCTCAATATTGTTAGTAATGACAGAGTGAAAACTATATAAAAAATAAAAAAATAAAAATGTTATTACTGTTTTTCTTTGTGCATAATTACAAATTGGGAGTAGATAGTAAAAATAAAATGGTCAATGGAGCTGAAAACAATGAGTAGCTTTTGAATTTATATAGTAGAAAGGTTACGAAGTTGAAACAAGCATTCTAGTAACAGCCATTAGCAGATATGAATCCTCCAGTTATATTATATTTTATAATGAAAATTGATTAGCTAGGATAAATTGGGTGAATAGACAAGAATATTGATGGAAAAAGAGTGTTTTCCCACATTCAGACAATTTAGTGAAAACAAAAAATCGGATAAGATAGATTTAATAAAGATCTACCTGAATTTAGTTATGCATGTGAAAGTCATTAATTTTTGCAGTTTCCAATCCATGGAGGGTGGAATCCCTTTTCCTCACACTGGAAGACATTTGAGGATAATTTCAATACTGTAGACAGAGAAGTCCACAACTTCTCAAATGGAAGAGTTCCCTTCAAGAGAGAACCTGCTTTATGTTTCTATTCTAATTTTGTTGAAAGCAGTGAAGGATCTGGCTCCATGGATTTTATTAACAGGTCGGTGTATCAGAGCAAATTTGATGACATAAAACCACTAACCAATTGCAGTTATCAAGTTGGGGTAATAAACGAATCACACCATTTAGCACCATCAAATTTGAAATTTGTAGAGAACTCTAGTCTTGCTACTGAAGATGATCAGCTAATGGATCTTACCAGTAAAACCATTGAATATCCTGATATCTTAAATCCTGAATTAACTATACCAACAGATGGTGCAACAGATGATCCTGCGCCAGTATCTGATTCAATGAATGTGAATGTAAATTCCTTAACAGATTTGAAAACAAGTACTTCTGATATTTTTTCTAAACTGAATGAATCCATTGCTGATACGATCAATAGAAGTGAACATGCTCTGAGCAACTCATTTGATACTATCACCTCATCAGCGACGACTGCTCTTGGAAGTGCTAATGAAGCAGTTGATAATGCTATCAATAAAATCATATCGGGCATCAATAAATATGGGGGATCTGCAGGTGATAAGTTGACAGGCTTGTCCGGTGATTTAAAGCAAACATCAGGAAAGGTGGGGGTTATTGCACTTGATGCGTTGAGGCGTATAATTGTGGTAGTTGAGGATTCTTTAGCTCAAGGGGTCACTTATATTGGATATGCTTATAGTTCAACTAAGGAATCACTTCCTTCAGAATTTCAAGATGCACTTAATTTATCTGAAGAGACTGTCATAAAAGTATTGAGGCCGGTTGGGACTGCTTTTGAACAGGTATATTCTATTTTAATTTGCTTGTAAACCACAGAAAAACATATTAAATAATATATTTGATGCTTGTGATACCTTTTTCTGTTACTAATTTTCATACCAGAGATAGATTTTAGTAGGGCATCGCGACATATTAAGAATGCTTAGGAATGGTTAAAACATATTCTTGTACAGAGTTATTTAGTCATACATTACCATGTTTGGTTGCTTCTTATGGATTTTATGCTTCAACTGAGAAATAAACATGGAGAAAGTCAAGGTTTTTATGTGCTTACTGTTCTTGCATTCCGGTATGCAGGTTTCCATTGCTTTGGTGGGACTTGAAGAAAGTTTTGGCTTGGACCCCAATGATCCTCTCATCCCAGCTGTTCTTTTTCTTGGAGTGTCAGCCACTGTATGGTATAATCTTCCTCATTTTCTTGTTTCTTCATCTTTTTTCTAGTTCACATTGCCATTGGCAATTAGATAATGACTCCACCCCCCCCNCTATATGGTATAATCAACCTCTTTTTCTTATTTACTTCGTCTTTCATCTAGTTCACGTTGCCATTGGAAATTAGATAATGACTTCTTCCCCTTCTTTTAGACCTAGGAAGAGTTACATTTTTCATCAGATTTTTGCAGGGTTTCTTATCGGGTATTAAAGTACAGTGGATATGCTGGAGATTTATCTCCCGAGTCAACTTTGGAGCTCCTACGCATCAATGAGAATGTTATACTTATTGATATTAGGCCTGAGGCAAGAGACTGTAAAATTTTCTAGCCTTTTCTTTGTGGGATATTATTGATATGAATTTTGATTCTCTTTTGTTGTCTTCTCTCTAGGTTGTTATTTTGTTTAGTAGTTTACTTCAGATCTTTTATCAGTTACAACCCTTTTCTTTCCATCTTTCTTTACCAATATTATTCATGGAGAACCATTCTCCATTTAGAGTTACCTGATTTTATTGTTGATTTTTGGTTATGGCATTATGGCTTTGAAGAATCTCAGAGAAAGTGATGGCATTCCTGATCTTCGACGGGCAGCTCGGTTTCGGTATGCTAGCGTCACACTACCTGAGGTTGGTTTTATCTCCTAAGCTTTGTAAGTTATTCCTCTAGGAATTTATTTTAACTTGTAACCTTTAGTTGGTGATAAAGACTTGCTTTACTGAAAGGAAACTGAAAAAGAAAATGCACCCCACAGCAATATTATCTTCCTTCTTCATTCTTAGTAACATGTGTTAATTTTCAGGTTGACGTCTCTCTGAAAAAGTTTCTAAAGACAGGAAGAGATTTTGAGGACATGTTGCTCGCTGCTGTCATTCGCAACCTGAAAATTGTGCAAGTATGTGAACTCAAGTTCTTTTTTATTTATATCCTTTTTGTCTACAAGTAGAAGCTAGTATAATTTATTCCTCAAATGCCTTTTTTATTCCCGAAGTTGTGGAAGGAGGGCAGAGGTGTTGGTTAGGATAGATTATACTGTACAACTTTGTAACCACTTTGTAACCACTAATGTTTAGAGCATGTTTGAGCCCCATTTTTTTTTTGCAAAAAAATGCATTTTGGAATATTATTTTGATGGGGAATGTGTGGTTAAAAATTAAGAAAAAGTTTTAGGTTTGCATGTAATACTATTTTATTTAGGAATGTGTGGTTGAAAATAAGAGATAAAAATATGTATTTTGGAAATAATGGGGACCAAACAAAGGCTTAATACTTTGGAAGTCCTTCCATCTTTTGTATTTCTACTGACTGCTGCAGCCAAAGTAACTCTTAGTCTTGTAAATCATATATATGATGTTCAAGATGTAACTTGACAAAAATTCATTCCTCAGAAGTTAGCAGCAATTATCATTTGATGACACCTTTGGGACTTTGCTACTTTGACCAAAATTCGGCAGGGTTTAGTCTCTTTAACTGTTGTTTTGGTTATTTTATTTGGGATTTGGAAGTGATGTCTCCATTACTTGTATTACTTTGTCTATAGGACAGGTCCAAGGTTTTGATTCTGGATGCTGATGGAACTCGTTCCAAGGGCGTTGCGAGATCATTGAGAAAGCTTGGAACTAAGGCAAGTATGATTGAAGCCAATAAATAATATATATTTGTCAATTACGTAACACTCTTTGTAGATTAATACTTGTACTTATGAGAGAAACTGATAATAGTTTAGCAAAGTTCACACTCAAGAATAATGAATTGTTGGAAAAAAAATTCTGATAAATTTGGGATTCCTATTGGGACTATCTGGTGTCAATTGGATTGAATTGAATGTCTCTCTTTGTGAGAGTACTGCTGTTTATATTTAATTTTGGAATCATGACAAAGCTAAAAATCAGCGATTATATCTGTCAATCTAATACTAAAAAGGAGGATATGGCGGACATACTAAAATATATAGCTATATTACAGAATCATCCCATAAATAAATTGTCTAATTGTGCTGTGATATATTCTATTATGATGTGATATATTGACAAAATCATGCCATATAGAGATAGACTAATTATGGTGTGATATATGCTATGATTATGTAATGAGCCAGCTCATTTATTGACCGACTTCCCCTCGAATTGATGCTGGTTGATCAAGAAGCATCAATTTGGTCACAAGAAATTGATGATGCTGCCATGTCATGGCTTTTGTAAAAACATTGGCTATCTAGATATCAGTGAAAATGTGAGGAAGAGAAATAACATGAGTATCCAAAACTTTTGAATAGAATGATAGTCCACTTCAATATGCTTTGTGTGATCATGATAAATGGGATTAGCAGCTATCTGAATGACACTTGTATTATTAGCATGGAGAGAAGTGGGTTCAAACTGAGGAAAGCCAAGCTCAGCTAGAAGTCCTTGAAGTAGCCAATCTCAGAACAAGCCGCAGACATCACAGGATATTCAGATTCAGTGGAAGACTTAGAAACGCGAGCCTACTTTTTGCTCTTCCATGAAATCAAAGAAGTCTCAACGAACATGCATCAGCCCATTACAGATTGTTGAGTATCATAACATCTAGACTAGTCAATGTCACTATAGGCAACAAGATGAAAAGAAGATCCAGCAAGAAAGAACAATCCACGGCTAGGAGACCACGAAGACATCAAATGATATGTTGAACAACTAAATGTAGATGATGTGAAGTTTGCATGTACTTACTAACTTGTTGGACAGCAAAAGAAATATCAGGTCGAGTGAAATGTAAACTATGGATTTTGAACAATTAATTTGATTTTGAATGAATCCCATCGTCAGAGTCTCCCAGTTTAAATAAAGCTCTTATCTAATTACACTCTAATTACAATCGCCGATTTTCCTCAATTATCTTCAATTTAGGCTAGCAAATTAGGAAAGCTTATATCTATACAAATATATCTATATACTATGTAATCATGTCTTGAATAGATTGCCTAATTTTGGCAAATACATCTATATTGTCCTGATTGATATTTCCCTCGTATTGATGTTGGGAGATCAAGAAACATCAATTTGCCTACAAGAAATTGATGGCGCTGTCGTGTCATATATTTGGTAAACACGTCAGCTATTTGAGGTCAATGAATACACGAGGAAGAGAAATAACACGGGTGTCCATATCTTCCCAAATGAAGTGACAATCTAAATCAATATACATTGTACGCTCATGGAAGACTATATTGGCAGAAATATAAATAGCACTAGTGTTTCAACATGGAGAGGAGTAGGATCATCATGAGCAAAGTCAAGTTTAGCGAGAAGTTTACGAAATTAGACAATCTCAAAATAAGAAGTAGATGTGGTGCGATATTCAAGTTCAGTAGAAGATTTAGAAAATCGAGCTCGTTTCTTACTTTTCTAAGAGATCAACGAATCACCAAGAAATATGCACTAGCAGGTGATATATCATTGAGTATTAAGACATTTAGTCCAATCCGCATCACTGTAGACAACAAAATGAAGATGAGTGCTAGTTGGGAAGAACAACTTGTGGTCAGGAGACCCTCGAATGTATCAAATGATATGACAAACGGCAACCAAATATAGATGTCGTGGAGCATGCAATAAATCGGCTAACTTACTGAACAATAAAGGAAATGTCATATCAAGTAATCATCAAATAGCTCAAACTGTCCGCCAGCTATTGAAACAAAGTCTGATTTGACAAGAGATCACCCTCATCATGATGATACTTCATGTTTACTTCCAGCGGAGTTTTCACAGAAGAAGTATCTTGAAGGACGGCTAATGTAATCAAGTTCCAATTCAAAAGAAGCAGCCTATAGCGCGAATCCTTTCCAATTTCACCACACTGCTCCTCTGCAACACCACGAAATTGCGATAGAAAGCAGAAAATCGTCGGTATCTATGTAATCTCTGACAACCATAAATCTCGACAGCACTAATAATCGCCGGCATAGAGATACATAAACGCCGACATTGAGAAACTCAATAAGATGACAGAGAAATAGAATCAACGACACATAGAGACAGAAAATGCTGATGACAATAAGTTTCGACGTCCTCAATAATCGTCGACACAAAGAGACTCCACAGTGGTGTGATCCACCAAGGTAAGTCCCAAAACCAAGTAAAACTATGGATTATGAACACTGAATTTGATTTTGAAGGAATCTCATTGTGAGATTCTCTCAATTTAATAGAGGCTCGTGCCTCTTGGTCAATTACATGCTAATTAAAGCTGATGATTTTCAGCAATTATCTTCAATCTAGCGCTAAACTATTGAGTTGATAAGAACTTTTTCACTAATAACTATACATAAATTGCTAATGTAGTTACAAAATGCGTTATTCTTGCCTTTTTCTAAGGAGATATTTGAAAAGTGATATGTAAGAACATTTGTATGTAAGTTAAAAGAGTCCCACTCTCCTTTACCACTATTTTCCCTTTTATATGAGAGAATATACATGCTTCATTAATTACTTGTCTTGTCAGCTGTAATTCCAAGCTGGAGAAGTACACATGTTGGGATAATTCAATTGGCTACCGAGCTCAATTTGGCAGTTTCATGATGAACAAGTCTTAGGTGGGCCCTAACAATTAATGAAACTTGCCTTGGGAAAGGAGCCGGAATATTTAATCAGGGCTTATGTAAGCACTGATGCAAGATTATTCCCTGTGGATCTTTCTGATTGGCTAGCTTATTGATCGTGTCAGTGATCTTCAATCATTAGAATCTTTCTCCCTTGAAAGACTACACTTAGAAGGATCTATACGATTGGTACCGAGATGACCAAACACTACCGAGCTCACATTATCACGTACTTACAATGTGCATTAATTCGATCTTACCGAGCTATAAGCTCGGCACGTCAACCAGAGCTCGACACGTCAACAGATACCCCCTAGGTCAGTATAGACTTAGGTGTGGATTGAGCTAATGAAGTGACCGAAAGTTGGAACGATTCTCAATTTTCTGTAATCATTACTTCAATTAATGACAATGACACATGTCATTCCCTTACTCGCATGGGAGCTGTATGGCAGGTTCCTTCTTCTAGAAGCTACATGCTTGTGACCGTTGATCTCATTTTAAACGATTCAGATTTCGCCTCTTGATATTCCTTTGCTTTAAGTAGTTTTTCACTTTTCATTTCCTCACTTTTTGCATTCGAAATTCTAGACTTTTTGCTCCAAATTTTTTTTTTTGATTTCTTGCCTTCTTTGAGTGAGGTCGGCTCCATTCAGGTATTCATTTCTCCTAATCAGAATACCTTTATTTTACTAATAATATATTTTTTCTTTCTCATTTGCTTATATGAGTTCGGACGAATTTCACGTGTAGTCCTGGGGAAATAATCATGAAGAATCTATACCATCTTCATCTATTTCATCTATTAATCCCTCATCTGCCAGTACGGATTGTCAGGAAGTTTTTACTCATGTTCCTATTTCTTCTATTTACCCTTCTCCACGGAGTCCCAGTCTTACGTCTAATTCTCCTAGGAGTATAGAACATCGTCCAAAAATGAGAGAAGCGAGGGCTCAGAAGGAAGGTCGTAATGGGAAACAAACATGGGGGGCTGATTTACATAGGTCGGTAGTTACAACGGACACCTTATCTACTATCAGGGCCAAGTATAATGTACCTTCGTCCGTAGAACTAGTCTTCCCATCTTCTACAGATCGAGCTCATGTTCCCCCTACAGGGTGTATGGCCCTCAATACAGCCATTTTCCAGGAAGGGTTGAGGCTCTCCTTTCCCAAAGTTATCCAAAGATTCTTTTCATCATGGGGAATAGCCCCTACTCAGCTTTGCCCAAATGGATGGAGAACCTTGATTGCGACCTTAATTTTATGGAAATAATTGGGGCATCCCGAACTGAGTATAGCCCAATTTAACGCCCTTTTCACATTTAAGGAGGATGGGAAAAATACTGGTTGGTGGTATACTAGCGTTAGACGTGGAAATAGGGGTCCTTTAGTTTTAGATACTACTTCTTCGATTAAAGGATGGAAGGAAGAGTTCTTCTATGCCTTGGGGAATTGGCAATTCCGTTCCGCCGAGGTGGATAGGGAAGACATAGTTCCTACCCTTTATCATCCTTTCTGTGAGTGATAGTTACCTTTTGTTTTTACCTCAAGTTTGATATTAGAATTGATATTTTAATTCCCTTTTTTCTCTCTTTTTGTAGTTTATCGACCTTGCCATTTGAGCTCAGTTCTTCAAAGTCAGGCAGATACCATCCGGGCTCTTTCCAACCAGCAAAGGTCTTGCAAATTCGTCATCTCAAACGAAAACCTATTCTAAGCAGGCCTACTTCAAGTTCTGCCGCCAACTTTAGTTCCGAGAAGATCTTCCACTTCAGTGTCTACCTCTTCCCATAAGTGAACTAAATACTGTTCATACGTGTATACATATGTTCCGATCTCAATACTGACATCTTATCATTTCTAGGTAAAAATCTAGAAATGAGGAGCTTCCGCGCAGCGAGGACAGCCTAAACAACTGAGGTCGCTAGACAGAAGCAAAAGGATGTTCATGTAGAGGGCCAACAAGATGAGGTGGAGGTCGAAGTAGAGGCTGAGACTGAACAGCCATTGAAGCGACGCCGTCCTGCCGAACTGGAACCTATCCCAGTTCATATGCCTTCCTTACCTCAACCCACTCCTACTCCTGCTGCTACCACTACTGTTGCTGCTGCTCTATCTTCAAGGCCTCAAGAGAGGTGCCCAGACTTGTAGAGGCCAAATGTAGAATGCCTAGTGTGAAGCAGACCTGAGATCTTCTTGGATTTTCTTCGGGCTCCCTCTCCATCAAGGGAGTCAATTCCTGCCTTATCTCATCCTTTAAGGGAATCTGCGACCTTGATGTTCCGAAGTTGGAATAATAGGGAACAGACCTTTCTTTCTGAAATGCCTGTTGGAGAGAGCATCATTTCAGCTTAGCTCCATTGCCATCGAGCAGTTATTCAAATGGCGTCTGTGGCAGAAAAGGTAAGTTTTTTTCCCCGATTGAGATTCCTTTATTCAAACTATTCATGCAACTTAATTAATTATTTGCTCTTTTAGGTCAAATTTGAGCTTGACAGAATGTTCGAAGTAAAGGACCGAGCTAATATGCTTTTCGAGAAGATTGAGGCAGAAAAGGCAGCCTTCACCGAGAAAGAGAGGGATTAAGAAGATCGTCTGAATAAGATGGGGGTGGAGCTTAACGCCGCTCTCTCTTCGGAACATAAGTTTATGGATGAAAATAAGGCCTTGACGGAGGAGAATAGGGCCTTGAAGATTCAAGGTGAAAAGGCCAGTATCCGAGCTAAAGAGGAGAAGAAAAGAGCTGACAAAGTGATTGCTCAAGCTATGATTGCCAAAAGGGATGCTGAGCTGCAAATCTTTAAGGCTGTGGAGAACTGGAGAGCCTCCCCAGCATTCGACGCCATAGCTCAAGAGGCATATGTCTTGGCCATTGGCGAAATCATCCAGCACATTAACAAAGAACTCCTGGACTGGGATACTTCTTTCTTGGAGGAAACCTATAAGGAGCCGCAGAAGGAAATTGAGCAGCTATTCGAGGCAGCTAAGGCCCAGTCTACTTCTGAAGCTTCCCAAGATCCCCTAGCGCCGTAGTTTTTCTTCTGTGTTTTCCTAAGTGAAACTTTTGCTTTTAGGAACTCTTTTGTATAATGTTCCAACTTTTATGAATGAATGTCCATTTCCGATCCAGTGTTTTTGAGCTTTATGTGCGAATGGTGTTTTTCAAACGTATAAAACATCTTATGATACTAAAGTCGCAACAACTGTAGTCTTGAATGGAGTTCAAAATATTCTTTCACTAAGTGCTGCAGCACTTACAACTTTAGCTCGACCTGCTTCGTGAGCAGGGCTTCTTGGGATTCCTTTGTAGGAATTCTCACTAAGTGTTGCAGCACTTACAACTTTAGCTCGGCCTGCTTCGTGAGCAGGGCTTCTTGGGATTCCTTTGTAGGAATCCTCACTAAGTGTTGCAGCACTTACAACCTTAGCTCGGCCTTCTTCGTGAGTAGGGCTTCTTTGGATTCCTTGGTAGGAATTCTCACTAAGTGTTGCAGCACTTACAACTTTAGCTCGGCCTGCTTCGTGAGCAGGGCTTCTTGGGATTCCTTGGTAGGAATTCTCACTAAATATTGCAGCACTTACAACCTTAGCTCGACCTGCTTCGTGAGCAAGGCTTCTTGGGATTCCTTGGTAGGAATTCTCACTAAGTATTGCAACACTTACAACCTTAGCTCGGCCTGCTTCGTGAGCAGGGCTTCTTGGGTAGTAGACTAGCATCTTCACACATTAGGGCTTTTTATTACAAACAACTTCAAAATACAACCCTCTTCTACTGATAATACTTTTTGAGATGTTCTGCATTCTAAGGATGTGGCAGGAGTCTTCCTTCCATGTCTTCCAGCTCATATGCTCTTCTAAGCAGGACTTTGGTCACCTTGTAAGGGACTTCCCAATTGGGCCCCCAGGGATCCAGAATTGATTTCCCTTATCTCTAGGAATACCTTCATTAATACAAGGTCACCGACTTCAAACTTTCGTTTTCTTACCTTCTGATTGTAATATTTTGCGTTACGCTGTTTGTATATGACATTTCTAATCTCGGCTTCATTTCTTTTTTCCTCCAGTAGATCCAACTCTCCTCGTAGTACTTTCTCATTCTTATCCTCATCATACATCAGTATTCGGATAAAAGGGACTTTTATCTCAATAGGAATTACTGCCTCCACTCCGAAAGCTAAAGAGAAAGGAGTTTATCCTGTACTGTTTCGGGCTGTGGTGCGATAGGACCATAACACACTAGGAAGCTCTTCAGCCCATCCTCCCTTAAGAGTATCAAGCCTGGCTTTGAGCGTATGCTTGATGATCTTATTGATTGCTTCCACTTGTCCATTAGCTTGAGGATGATTAGGTGTGGACAAGTGTCTTTTTATCTCAAAATTTGCACAGAAATTTGAGAAACGGGAGTTATCAAATTGTTTCCCATTGTCACAACGGAGTGTGATATCCCAAACCGGCATATGATAGATTTCCATATAAACTCCATCATTTTATGCTCAGTTATTTTGGCTAGAGGTTCGGCTTCTACCCATTTGGTGAAGTAGTCGACTACTACGATCTCAAATTTTGTTCCTCCCTTTCCTATTGGCATGGGACCGATTAGATCGACCCCCCATTTGGAGAAGGGCCATGGGACCATTACACAATTTAGCTCATTTGGAGGGAGGTTGATCCTGGGAGCAAACCTTTGGTATTTGTCACATTTCCTGGCGAATTCTAAGGCGTCATTTTTTATAGAAGTCCAAAAGTATCCTTGGCGCACAATTTTGTGTGCTAGTGACGGCCTTCCAGCATGGTTTTTACATATTCCTTCGTGCACTTCCTCCAAGGCACGCAGCGCCTCTTCCTTATCCAAACATTTAAGCAAAGGTATAGAATACCCTTATTTATATAGGACGTCATTAACTAACGTGTATCTGGCCACCTTTGTGCGGAGCTGCCTTGCCATGATAGGGTCTTTTGGACATGACCCTACTTTTAGGTATGTAATTATTTCATCCATCCATATCTGTTTGAGGTCAGTTGTCATGTTGATCAACTCAAATTCTTCGATCGCAGGACGACAAATTCTTCCCACTGGGATACTATCAAACTTTTCAATTCCTTCACTCGTTGCTAACCGGGCCAAGGCATTAGTGTGGCTATTTTGGGTTCGGGAAATTCGTTCAATCTGTACCTCCTGGAAATTTTTCAGCTCCTATTTAACAATCTGGAGATAACGGTTCATCCTTTCCTCATTTGCTTGATAAGCTTGGTTGACTTAGTTTACCACTAGCTGAGAATCACTATGTACTACTACGCAATCAATCCTCATTTCTTTTGCCATTCTTAGGCCAGCTATGAGGGCCTCATACTCAGCTTCGTTGTTTGAAGCACTAAAGTCGAATGGCAACGCTTCACAAAACAATCGGCGATTGGGACTGATTAAAACAATCCCAGCTCCTACTCGTGTTTCTGTGGATGATCCATCAACAAAGAGTCTCCATAGTTCGTTATGACAAGGCTCTTCTACCACATCTGAATTGAACTCTGCAACGAAGTCTGCAAGAGCTTGTCCTTTGATAGAGGTTCGTTGTTTGTACTTTATGTCAAACTGACCGAGCTCAACTGCCCACTTAACCAACCTTCCTAATGTATCAGGTTTTTGCAGGACCTGTCTCAATGGGTAGTTAGTTAATACCTCAATTGGATACTCCAAAAAGTAAGGTCTTAACTTCCGGGCTGCGATGACCACTGCATAAGCTAGCTTCTCCAATGGAGAATAGCGAAGCTCAGCTTCGTGCAAGGCTTTGCTGACGTAATAGATGGGGTGATGTACCCCCTCTTCTTCCCTAACTAGCACTGCGCTGTTGGCATGTTCTGATACCGCTAGATACAACATCAACGTCTCCCTTGTTTTTGGTTTTGATAACATAGGTGGGTGTACCAGATGCAAGTTTAGTTGGTCGAATGCAAGTTGGCATTCAGGTGTCCATTCAAATTTTTTCTTTCTTTTCAATACGTCAAAGAAAGGTTTGCACTTGTCCGTCGATCTTGACATAAAACGACTTAGGGTTGCAACTCGTCCAGTTAAGCTCTGAATTTCTTTAGTTCTGATAGGAGAGCGCATCTCAATTATGGCCCTTATTTTTTCTGGATTAGCTTCGATCCCTCTACAGTTTACCAAATAACCCAAGAACTTTCCCGAGCTAATGCCAAAGGCCCACTTGTGTGGGTTTAACTTCATTCCGTAGGTTCATAGGATTTCAGCGAAGTGGTGTTGATGATCTCGGGCATCTATGCTTTTTACTAGCATGTCGTCGACGTATACCTCCATGGTCTTGCCGATCTGTTTAGCAAACATATAGTTTACCAAGTGTTGATAAGTTGCTACAGCGTTCTTGAGACCAAAAGGCATAACTTTGTAACAACAGAGGCCTCGATCGGTAATGAAAGCTGTGTGTTCTTGATCTGGTTCATACATGGGGATCTGATTGTATCCTGAATAAGTATCCATGAAGCTGAGCAATTTGTGCCCAGCGGTAGCATCCACCATCTGATCTATCCTTGGCAGCAGGAAGCTGTCCTTTGGGCAAGCTTTGTTTAGATTAGTAAAATCGATGCATATCCTCCAGTCTCCATTACTCTTAACTAAAACAGGGTTGGCGACCCGTTTTGGATATTTTGCTTCTCGAATAAACCCATTGCAGAGCAATTTTTGTACTTCTTTATTCAAGGCTTCATACCGTTCTGAGTTCAAAGGTCGGCGTCGTTGCTGCTTTGGTCGTACCGCAGGATCAATTTCTAACCTATGACACATGACCTTTGGGTCAAGTCCCTTCATATCCGAATGTTCCCAGGCAAAAACATCAAGGTTTTCTTGAAGAAACTTGGCAATCTGATCTTTGAGTGGTGGCCGCAATTCATGACCTATCTTAAGTTCCTTCTCTGGGTCATCCATCCCGACCTTTGTAGCATCTAGCTCCTTTAGTGGTTTTCCTCCCCTTACCTTCAGACGTGGGTCCAATGTGTCCAGTGTGGGTTCAAATGTGCACACCATGTGGACTTCGGAAGGAAGATGGATCTTTCCTTCTTTCGGATCATACATCACTTGGCATCTTTCAGCAACCTCTTTGTTCCCCTTGACCTATCCTACACCATGAGGCGTGGGAAATTTGACGGAATAATGGTACAGGGACACAATTGCTTTAAAGTTGAACAACAGGGGCTACCCCCATGATAGCTTTATAAGGGGATTTCGAGTCTAGGACCACAAATTCCGCGCTCAAGTTGGCTTGACGAGGAGATTCTCCGAGTTTTACAGGGAGCTTGATTACCCCTTTTGCTACAGAGAGAGAACTATTGAGTCCTAGAACCATACTTGGATACGGTTGTAGGAAGCTCAGGGAAATCCCAAATCGTTCCAGGGTACCGGTGTAAAGTATGTTAAGTGAGCTTTCTGTATCAACCAAGACCTTGGGGATATCTACTCCTGATATGGGAACGGAGATTACCAAGATCCCAGTATAGGGATTTGGGTCTGCCTCTCTTTCTTCAAATATGAGCCGGTCATCAGTGGCCTTCTTGCGATATTTCTTAGTTATGCCGATCTCAGATAGGTCAGCAATGATAGGTCGTTTAGACTTGAATTCTCCCATCTGTTGATGTTTTGGTTCCTTATCATTCGGATCTGGGTGGAAAGTAGGTTTACGCTGTAAGCTCTTGCTTTGGCTTGATTTCCATGCACCACCCCTGGTTTATAGGTGTTGGGAATTTGATGCAATAGTGAAATATCGAGGTGGTTGTCTGTAGTTCGTATAGTATAGGCCTTCCCAATATGATATTAAAGTTGGAAGGGAGATCAACAATAACAAAATCTACTAGAATTCTTCTTTGGCAAGGGGGCTTTCCTAATTTTGTCATCAGGACAATTTATCCTTTAGCTTCTATAGAATCTCTAGAGAACCCTTGTAACCTTTTAGAGTATGGCTGCAGATGTTGGTCATATATCCCCATTTGTTCCAGAGTTCGGGAATATAGCACATTAACCGAACTCCCGTTATCTACCAGAGTTCAGTTCGGTGTATTTGGACTCTAGTGACTGTCATCGCTATGACCAACGCATCACTTTGATCCTGCGACACTCTTAGTGTATCTTCTTTCGTGAATCCGAACCATTTTGAGTATGACGTTTCACGAGCTTCAGTATGTAGACACATTGGATTGTGGTTCTGCCAGGTACGAGCGTCGCGCGCCATTCTTTGCCTAGCTCTTTGTGAGCCCTCAAAACACTAATTTCCACCTATCAAAGTTCAGATCTCGACCCGGTGTTGTGCTTCTCGAGCTTGAGGTCCAGGTCGGACTTGTTGAGCTGCCCTTTGCTGGTTAGATGGTTGGACGTCAGCTGGATTCGCCTCTCTAGGTTTAGCTACGAATTCCTGCAAATGACCCCGCCTGATAAGTGTTTCCACTTCTTCTTTCAAATTCCTGCAATCGTCAGTGTTGTGTCCTGCCATTATGTGAAAACGACAATACTTCAATTGTCCTTTCCCACTGAATTCCTTTTTCTGCGGCTGAGGTCGGTGGAAGGTCTCCTCTTCCCAGCTTGTAGGAAGACCTCCTCCAAGGTTGCATTCAATGGATGGTATTCACGGGATTTGTCAGGATATGGCCTTGGACGATTTTGGTCTCTCCTATCTTTTCTCGTTTTTCGCATAGCATCCTTATCCACTTGTTTTCCCTAGGCCTGGCACAGTGACTGTGGATTAGGTTTGAGATCTTCCTGGTCGGAGGTGGCCTCTTTTGCACTGATGTATTTTCCAGCTCAGCCTAAGAATTCGTGGTATGTACGAGGTCCATCCTCGTGTATTGACCACCAAAATCTTGTTTTTGGCCTCAATCCCGAGAGTACCGCCATAAGTGCAGCATCATCAAAGATTTTTTTGACCTCCATAGATTGTTTGTGGAATCTATTCAGATAGCTCTTGAGTGATTTAGTTTTCCCTTGCTTTATGCTTACAAGTCGTTCCTTTGGCGTAGTTCTTGCCTTTGAACCCATGAACTGGGCAAAGAACGTCGTGGGAGGTCGTTCTTATTTCTTATTGACCTCTGGTGCAGTCTTCTGAACCATCTTTGAGCTTTGTCTCCCAACGTTAGGGGAAAAGCATGGCACATTATGACATCTCTCGCTCCCCACAGCTCCATCCAGGAAGTGTATTTGTCTAGATGGCTAAGGGAGTCTCATTCCCCATCATACCTCGTAAGTTGTGGCATTTTTAACTTTTCGGGTAGAGGCTCAACGAGGATGTCCTCGGTGAAGGGAGAATGGCGTTTTGTGAGATATTGGCCTCCAGGTCAGCAATTCATTTTTCAGGGCACTCATTTCAGGCCCAGGTTGTCCCATTAGGCGTTCGGCACGGGGTTCATCGCGTCTACTAACGGGTGTTAAGGAGTGTTGGGAACCCAATCTATCGAATACGCTTTTAATCCTCTTAGTGACTGGCCTAGTCCTTGTGGGAGAGCTCATGATTTCTTCAGTTCGGCTTTTAAAAGATTCTTCTCTTAAGAACTGTAGAGTCCTTCTAGTGGGAGGTCGTCTGGTTTTCTCCCTGTGTGGGGAATCTACTTCGGTATCCTACGGTAGAGCGCGGGTTTGATTTCGTCCTAGCCTGTCAACCACATTTGTCAATTTTTCAATGGCCTTCCTCATTATAGTTATTTGAGGGCCAGCTGCTTCGTTTCGACTTCATCTCCTTTCAGCATGTTGTGGGTTGCTGGTTTGGTTGTGATGAGTATAAGACCGATTTCCAGATTGCTGAAGAATTATCCATGATGATATTTCCTCGTGGATATCGGTTGCAAGGAAATGGGGCTGCTTCCACAAGTTGGCCCTACTTCTAGCGCCAAACTATTGACGTCAAAAATTGTAAGAACAATTTTCGAGTCAACTTTAGAGATAATAAGAACTTTTTCACTGATAGCTATACGTAAATTGCTAATGTAGTTACAAAATGTGTTATTCTTGCCTTTTTCTAAGGTGATATTTGAAAGTGATATGTAAGAACATTTGTATGTAAGTGAAAAGAGTCTCCCTCTCCTTTAACACTATTTTCCCTTTTATATGAGAGAATATACATGATTAATTAATTACTTATCTTGTTAGCTGTAATTCCGAGCTGGAGAAGTACACATGTTGGAATAATTCAATTGGCCATCGAGCTCAATTTGGCATTTTCATGATGAACAAGTCTTAGGTGGGCCATAACAATTAATGAAGCTTGCCTTAGGAAAGGAGCCGGAATATTTAATCAGGGCTTATGTAAGCACTGATGCAAGATTATTCCCTGTAGATCTTTCTGATTGGCTAGCTTATTGATCGTGTCAGTGATCTTCAATCATTAGAATCTTTCTCCATTGAAAGACTACACAATCTTCCTAGATATGCTAACCATCCGAGCTGACCAAACACTATCGAGCTCACATTATCACGTACTTACAACGTGCATTAATCCGATCTTATCGAGCTATAAGCTCGGAACGTCAACCAGAGCTTGGCAAGTCAATAGCTAGTAAATTAGGAACACTTATATCTGTACAAATATATCTATATACTATACAATCATGCCATGAATGGATTGGCTGATTGACAAGAAATGGTTCCTTCGTTTTCAGAATGTGTTTCAAAGCTAGTTTAATGTATCCATGTCAACGAGTCGAGTCGAGTCGAGTCGAGCCGAGCCACAAGCCGAAACTCAAAGCTCGGGCTTGGCTCGAGCAAAGCAGGTTTGAGTTAAGCTCGGCCAAAAAAATAAGGCTCGACCCCGAGCTTTTGGCTCGAGCCGAGTTGAGCCGGCTAGTGTTTTTTTTTAATTAGTTATATATCTACAATTTTTTATAATGTAATTAAAATTTGTGCAATTTATACGTATTATAAATAATAACTAAATATTAATATATAAAAAAATACATCTAAACTTTAAAAAAAATAAAAAAATAGCTCGGCTCGGCCCGTGACAAGGGCCGGTTACGAGCCCTGGCCAAGCCGGGCTCGATGCCACTGAGCCACGAGCCGGCCTAGCTCGGGGTCTTTCTCCAGGCCGAGCCCAGGCGGCCCAAGCCGTCGAGCTTTTTTGACATCGCTAGTTTTATGCCATTTCAATCCATAGATGTTATTAACTAGATTCAGTTTTTATATTGCAACTACAATTATAAAAAAAAAAAGAGATACTAGAGATCTAAATAATTTTAGTCTTTTGAAATTATTGTAATGTTGACCTTTTTAGTTTCTCTCTATTATGATTATGGCAAGTTTTTGTGTAATAAGTTACACAAGCCAATCAACCAAACTCAGAGATGCGTACATAACTATTGTTTTAGTAGTAATTTTTTAATTTTTCTCTACTCATTCTATTGTAAGTTGACATTAGCATTTAATTGCATGCCCTTTCTTCATGTCAGACTAAGACTGATAGGGCATGTAAAATCATTCAGTGTTGTAAGTTCAGAGAGAGAAACGCTATGGCAGATATTTTAGTGTAGCTGGTTCATATTTTCGGCATTTTACTTGTTGAATTAATACCATGCAATTCTAGGAAATTGAATTTGAATTGCCAAAAGATTTAGGTTAGAAAAGCATTAAAGAAGCATCTTTCTCTTCACATTACAAGCATAGATCTTGATTCAATACTTCTTCCAGAAATTATACCAAATAAATTGATGATAAATCTTAATATCATTTTATGTACAACAGAGTCCATATCTGGTCCAAGGTGGCTTTCGCTCATGGGTGGAAGAGGGTTTTCGCGTTAAAGAGCTAAAAACTGAGACAGCACTTACGATACTTAATGAGGTACATCATATCTAATGAATTCTTACTAGCTCTTTACTGTCACAGAAAAGCTTCTTCCGTACTTTTGTTGGTCTTTATCAACCCTTTTAAAATTATATGGGACGATGATAGGAGTTTAATCTTCTTTTTGGGATCTGTGGATTGAAATGGTCTTCTACTATGTTTAACTGAAAATTATGGGATTCTGTGGGGGTTTGTTCAATAGATTTTTCAGATTGAGCAAAACTGTGTCCACGAGCTGTCTTGATCACTTCTTTCTCATCTGATGAGTTTTCTGTAGAATTTTTTTCATTATTTGAAGAGAATATAAGCTATATTATGCTTGTGAAATAATTTGTATTGAAGTTTGATTGAACTATTTTTGAGGTATCTTTGATAGTTTCTGATAGGTACCCTCAAGTTTTTGTTCTAGGGGGTGGGGGTATTATGGGGATTTAATACAATAAAATGTATAGGCTTTGATCTATAAAAATGGTAAGAGATTATTTGTTGATAGCAGAAATTGGGTATTGCTTGGGAGAGAACAAGAGCCTCGTGAATACTCTGCAACCTTTTGTATTTCCTTTCAGTTCTTCGTTCAATACATAAAAATACAATATAAACCTGGTTCCTGCCATTTTCATCTAGCTGAAGCAACTTGTTGTAAACGATGACATTGTACCTTATAAATCATTTGAGACAATTGCTCTACTGATAACAATAGAGGATTTGTGCTTTGACACAGATATGAAAAATCACTTCTTGACTTAGACACATTCTTTGCAACTATCAGAATTCATCGTGCAGGGAGATCTCGTAATTTAGACTTTAGCAAGCATATGGAATTGGATATTTCATAAATTTCTAAAGGGGTTCAATATGCAGCCTGACTTGAGTATTTGATGAGAGGGTGTGATTATTCTGTTACTTTAAAGAATTCATGGAAACTCAAAATCAATTACAGAAAACATTAATTAGTCCAACTGAAATCTGCAGTTTGGGATATGATTAAGCCCTTTCTTAACAACCATTATTTCAAAACTCTTTAATCTCATACTCATTTTCAACCACACATTTATACAATAAAATATTTTACACGTAAATTAAAAAAAATTCCCTACTTTTTAACACACATTTTTCAAAAAATCACTATTTAAAACAATATTTTAACCAAAAAAAAAAGAAGCTACCAAAATAAAATATTTTATACGTAAACTCAAAACTTTTTCCTTATTTTTTAACTACACATTCTCCAAAAAAAAGCACCGTTCAAAACTCCATTTTCTCAAAATAATGGCCATCAATCAGGGACTAAACTGCACAAGATTTTCTTGTCTATTCTTTAGTGTATTCTCACCTGATTCATTTCGATAACAACTGAACTCAACGGAATAAAATGAAACGGAACCCTATACCATAATTATGTGGTGTAGGCTACATGCATTTTACTAACAGTCATGGATAATTACTGTTTCCTCTTGATTTTAAGCGTGTTTGGGAAGTGTTTATGACTGGTTTTGTTTATAAATAGATAGAAATGAATAGTGGATACGTGAGTAGTACTTGTGGGTACCATGAAGTGTGGGGAGAACAAGTGATTTGAATGTTTATAAACATGAGCCAAACATAGGCTTTGTTATTGATATTAAATTTTTCTTTGATAATATTTTTCTCTTATTCCTACATTGGAATTTCGTTGACAATCCTTCATTGGAATTGTGTTGACATCCTAATGCATACCTAATTTTTAACAGGAAGCTGAAGCAATTTTGGAGGACATCAAACCAACTCCATTGAAACTTCTTGGGTATGGAGTGGTAAGACTCTATACTCATGTTGGAGTTTCGTAATTTCTTTCAATGCAATAATGTCAGACATCTGATTATTGCTCTGATAAAAGTTCAAATTTCTTCCAAACATGGGGCAAATTTCCATTTAGGCTAGGACCACTAGGTGACATTGGAAAGATAGATAATATTACCTCTATGCCAAATTAAATGTTTCATTTCCTCTGTGGGGTTATTAGCAGTAGGAGTAAAAATAATGATGCAGTTACCATAGAGGATGATTTGTTCCAAAAAGTACTGTTTCATGGATCTAAGTTCGATTATTAACGAGGGAATGGAGAGCTTCTAATACACAGGTTCTACTCTTAATGAAAAATTTCTACTTCGTTACTACTCCCACAATGAAGTTGAAGACATGTGGCCTGCTACCTAATTTATATATTCTTCATCGAGAAATAATTGTGGAATTGCAAAAGCCAAAAGATATACATATATCCCTTTGGGATGCTATTAAAATAACAATCCAAGATAAACATAAATATGGAATTGGGGATGGAACAGTAATATATCTAGTGATTACTAAACTTGTCCGTTCTTCCTTGAAATTAACTCGACCCTTTAAAAGAGTGAGTTTTTATTACAGATTGTTTGATGCACAAAACTCTGGTTCACTAAGATACTGGCAATTGGATGCAGGCATATCATATATTGTTACTAAATCTGTGAAGATTTCAAAGCTTAAAATTCTATTTTCGTATGTAATCGATTAACTCGAGTTCTGTATGGACAGGGTTTTATTGCTGCAGCTTATGCATTAATAGGTAACTTTATTATGTTCTCTCTCATGTATTTATCTTCGAGAACACTATCCATTATGAGTTCTGAGCTATTAAGATCTTTGGACAAGACCAAATTCAAATTATTTTCTCATGGGCTCGATTTATTTATTTATTTGTATTTGAGCTTAATAAGGTTTGAAAGTACCTTGTGAAATTGAAAAAAATTATCAGTTGAGAGTGGTCTGCTCTCATATTCAACATCTTCTGGGATCTTCTCGGACATAACAAGCAGAAACTTTTGCTGTGAACTCTAAATATAATAATGTTATGATAATTTGGTTGGGATTCTTATAGATGTATGAAGTACTGGCCTCAGTTTGTCTTTTTTCTGGGGACCATGATGCGACAGTAGCACACATGACAGTAGCACAGAGATAAAATATGCAATCCTTCAAATTATTCTGTTCTTCCTCTCTTTTATTTTTCCTGAGAATTTCCGAATTGTAATTTGTCACTCAATGGTTCAGTCCAAACTTATGTTTGTTACGAGTCTTACTGATACCAAATACCAAGTGTTTCTGTCTTCGAAGTTTCCTAGCTTGCATGTATTTATATTCTCATATTCTTTCAATTTATGGACCAAGAGCCTATTCATTAAGCTTTTTCTCCCATCCAACTGAATGAATATAATCTTATGGCAGAGTGGGAGAAGACGCTGCAAATCATTGGTGTTGTTGGCCTTGGCCAGGTGATTATTAATGAGTCTTGTTTAGGATGAAAATCTTCAGTCTCCTATCTCTAAAAAATATATCAAAACTTAAGACTTATATTTTTCTCAAATTATTGTTACCGACGAGGCAAGTTGATATAACTTTGATTTTCATGGATATTGTTATGGATTTGGAAACAGGGTTATACTTGGGAAATATTTTATTACATGCTGATTCACTTTGACATTAGCTGATGAGATAGTTGAAAGATTAACGATTCACTTTCCTAATGAAGGATCGTCATTCTTATACTATCTTTGTTTCAATGAATTCTTGATAATATTGTTCGAAGTACAGGATTGCTTGGATATTTTTTCCCCTGGATTTGGCAGTGTAGAACTGAACATCTCATCATGTTGCCTTTTGATCCAATAGTATAGTTTTTGAAAGTTTATTCTGATGCAAAATATGAACTATAATTTGATTCAAAATGCTAATTGATTGTGGAACACTTTTCTTTACCATTAGAAACTATAATTTGTCTTTCTTCTAAGGCGACATGCTAGGTGCATATTTTGTACTTGTATAGTTTCAAAGCAAAAAAAAAAGTGTTATCTTGCATCTTGCTTGAAGTTGCAAATTCCAGTACACTACTTCCCTCATTCTTTCACTCTTAACCATTGTCAGACTGTATATTGGCGAGTGCCTTCTTACAAGGATGCTGAAGATTTTCAACGGGACGTGAGGTAAGATTTCAATTTTAAATTTATAAGCGAACAGTTATATTGCATCATGTTTGTATTTAACTGTATTCTTATTAATTGATTTTATGAAACGGGAAAATATAAAGACAGCAAGTGATAGTATGTATTAACAGTACTTTGCTGTGAAGACCACAAAAGAGAGTGAAAAATGGCCTCACTTGAAGATCAAATTACTAATGACCCAAAAGTATCCCTCCCATGTCTGATAAATCAACAGTCCTCTATGTATGTGTATGCAAGAATTTATAATCACCATCCTCTTTATGTATTCATCAACTTCGCC
>CAIGRN010031656.1:0-10136 GCA_903798345.1 Fraxinus anomala
TAAGTGCAGGCTCCTCTCCATTAAGAGACTAAAATGATCCACGTAGCGAGTTTTAAGCCGGTTAATCCAAGTCAGTTGATCAAAGGCGCCATGTTATGAGAAATGCCGCAGACTTAATTGCTCGAGTCAAATAGGCTCCGAAGAAAAATATAAGATATTGAGCTTTTTATTACTGGGGATATCCTTGAGTTTAGGTCTAATAAATATGATCAATTTATGTTCAAAGTCATTTTACTAACATGTGACTGTCATCCCAAATCTCACACACGCGGTTAAGTCCCATTACAATATGATAGTATGTGCAGTGCAGATGGTACATAAAGATACCTATACTAATTACTCTACATTAACCCAAGAATGTAATGGAAACTATGCTACAGCTTATCAATTATATCCATACATGATCACAACATGCAAGTTTAAGAATGTCATATATGCTGTAAAAAAATTTCATCATTTTTTATTTTTCAATTTTCAATTTTTTTTTTTATTTTAAAGCATGAATGCACCAACCACAAAAATTAAATGGCAAACACAATACAAATAAAACATATGCGTGGGACAGACAATGAAGTACTCATCTAGACAGTAAGGTGAGGACACGAAATTAAGCTCTCATACCAATTGAAAAATGCGTAGTTCGACCTTACGTACGGAAAAATGCTAATTAAAGCAACAAATCACTTTTAATTAGTTTCTAGATGAATAAACATACAATACAGTTTTAGTCCTGATGACGGAGAAACCTAACTGGAAAAAACTCCTGGACCAAGCTAGTTACCTCCACTATAGACAATGTGGTTTACAGTTCAATTCCAAACGAGTTCTACTAATTGTTGTAAACCCTCCAACTCCAAGATCTGCTGCTCATTCCAGCATTGCAATCTGCTACCGTAGATATTATCTAGCCAACCTGCTAGATCTCCTGATCTACCTCCTGTAGCTTCCAAGTTATGCTGTACTTACAGACTCACAATCTTCTACTAAGATTCACCGTAACAATCTCACGTTCTTCTGTACATGTCTCTTCTAAGTGAATACCCACGAATTACCTATTCCTGTTCTTTTTTCTGCACTTATAGTCCAACCTCTCTCAATTTTCAGAAACTTCTGAAATCCAATTGAGAAACTACCTTCTTATGACCAATAAGAAGTAGGTGGTGTTTTGGTTTAAAGAATTGATGTTTTTCCCAATCGGTAGTTGTATGATCTCAAGAATCGAAGGATAGAATCAATGTAAGAATATCTTGGATCTTCAAATGAAGATAGGAAGAAGTAATATAATGAACAACCATACCAAAATTCATCTAATGGCTCGAGTATTTATAGAAGGGGAGAATTAGGTTGAATGGGTCGGAAAAATCTTTTTAAAATCGCGAATTAGGATTTTTCGAAATAACCTGTCGCTCGAGCGAAACTTCGGCTATAGACGAGCGACGGCCTCTCGCTCGAGCTAGAGCCGGGCGACAAGCGAGCGACAACCATTGTGTTTTTGTCGTTTGAGCAGTGTCTAGGCAATAGGCCAGCGATAATGAGGCCCCGTGTTTCTTCTCTTTCCATCCTTGAACCCTAGATCTCATAACCCAATTTATACAAATTGCACCCTAGATCCTTAACTTTTACAATACGTTACAAATCAGTCATTTTGTCTACAAAATCATCAACACTAAAAACTTAACACATTACTTTCATAATCCAAATACCAAACCATTCCTTTCTCCGCATTTGTCAGTGTTGCTGAAGATCAAGTGAAGTTGACTGGAGTTCCAATCAGTGAAGAACTGGGTGTTTTTCGTGATCCACATGAGATAGACGATTTTGCAAGGTTAAGAGTGATGCAGGATAGCAGATTCTAGGAGAGTATTGAAAATTGCAGCTAAAAATTTGTGCAAGGGAGTACAATTTTCAAGGGAGCTGTAAGAATTTTAGTTCGGAGATCAGATATTATGTGTCATCCTCTATAGATTAGAAGTGTGAAGTTTGTTTTCCATTATGCACACGAGGCATACATGATCACTTATGTCGTGGTTTGGTTGCGTTTGGTGTTGACACCGCAAGGTGATGTCACGTCACTGCTGCACGACATCACGGCAGACGTCATGTCTTCACGTCACCTACATCTAGACATCCCGACATCGTATTGTAGGTTTATTCTAAGGCACGTTGCATGTTACCATGTATGCCTCAATTTGCGTACATTCATGCATATCATGAGTCAGTATCTTTTTTATCGAGGTTTTAATGCTTTGGTTGAATTCATTTCAGATGCCGCCTAAGAGAGCATGCACATCTGCTTCCACTCCTAGTACCTCCACTTCTTATAGTCGGACTATGTTCATCTTTACTGTCGCCCAAGATACTTTTAGGTAGAAGTTTTCTCTACGTCCCATTTTATTCAAGCGCGAGGTCATCATATCTAACCTATCCCCCGATCTCGCCGCTATTTTCTCATCTCGGGGTTGACAACATTTGTTATTTGAGTTAGTCCATCCATCGAGTCTATTAGTTCAAGAGCTCTTTACTAACATACATGATATTAGTAGGTTGTCCTTTAGGGTTTTTCTTCGGGGTAGGACTGTTAAGATTACTCCGAATGTTATTTCGAGTCTTATTCATATTCCTCGAGTCGTCTACCCCTTATTCCCCTACCTGACTCCTCATACTCTTTTGGTGGACTCCTTAGTCCGTTCGACGGTGTTTAACACACCATTGGAGAGAGGTGCAGGTGCGATGTGTACTAGTACTCTTCCCACTGATCGACATATTTTATTGCACATTGTGTGCACGAATCTGTGGTCCGTGTCACATACCTCTTCATTACCTTTGGAGAGGGCTCGATTTTTGTACGCTTTGCTGCATGGAAATTCTATTGATCTTCCAACCTTTATTTTCCAGCAGATACTTCGGGCTTTTCGAGTCACGGGGACGAGGGTGGGGCTGCCATATGCTTGTTTGATTTATCGATTAGTAATAGCCTTATGAGTTAGTTGTCCCGAGGGGGTTCCTCAGAGGGTTTCTTGGCCGATTGGCCATACCACCATTGCCTAGAGTCGGTTACATGCTTCATCTGAGCTTGCACAGCCCACTGACCCGATTGTGCCGATTGATCCTATTGATGTATACTCTTTATATATATAAGATTTTTGACTCAAAGACATTTTACATTTTAAATTCAGTTTTACTAAATTAAGTTTGATGTTTTAGTAGTATTGATATGTTTTCTTGGTATGTTGGGTTGCATTGGTACTATGTCTTATTTTAGCAGGCATGATTGAAATTGAATAATACTATATGTTTCTATAAACTACTCGAACTGCTTTACATAACTGTTTTCCACACATTTCACACTGGGTGTTGAGTTGTCTATTTCAATTGTGTCATAGGTTTTTGAGTTTGTAATTCATATTCGATTACTGCCTTGACTTTAGTTAGTATTTTTTGTCACAAAATGCCAAATGAGGAGCTTGTTAGGTTTTTAATTATGTAATTGACAATTCTATTAACATAAGGAACTTAATTGTAAATGTTGTAAAAAGTCAAAGAGTAGTGTGCAATTACATGAAAAATGTTTTTTAGGTCTAGGGTTTGAGTATGGTAAAAGAAGGAAAATACAACGCGAATGTTTGTTAGACTGTCGCCATGGATTGATTCGAGCGTCAAAAACAGAACATTTGTCGCTCGACTGTCGCCCTGCCGTAGCTCGAACGTAGCCTGTCGCTGAACCCTCGCTCGAGTGACAGTGTTGTCCGGAAAATTTTTATTTCTCGATTTAAAGGCTTTTTCCCGGGCCCATTACTTTTCTAGCCTATCTATAAATACCAAAACATATCTCAACGTGATTTGAGAAAGTTGATCATTGAGAGAGCTTCATCAGAGAGAATTTCTACATATTCATTCTTTTAACCTTCGTCATGTGAGATTGTTTTGGTGAGAAAAATATCACTTTCATAATCCAAATACCAAATCGTTGTTTCCTCCGCATTTGTCAAAATTGCCGAAGATTGCGGGAAGTTGACTGGAGTTCCAGTCGGTGAAGAACTGGGTATTTTTCGCGATCAACAGGAGATAGACGATTCCACAAAGCTACGAATGCTATAGGGTAGCAGATTCCAAGAGAGCTTTGAAAATTGTAGCCACGGATTGGTGCAGGGGAGCACAATTTTCAGGAGAGCTGTAAAAACTTCCGTCCGGAAATCAGATAGTACGTGTCGTCATCTAGTCTGGTAGACTGTAAATGCTTGAATCGTTTATAGTGGATTGACTAACAAAGTGCCTGAAATTTTTTTCAGTTGGATTTCTCCGTGATCATACTGTGTGTTTTTACTGCTTTCTTTATTGATTATATTAACTGCAATATTTAAATATAAGAAAAAATTGAATTGTATGCTTAATCATCTAGAGATAATTAATTGGTGATATGTTGCTAATTAATTAATAATTTTAATTCCGCATAATATACCTATTTACCCCCTCTATGTAGTGTTAGGGTTGAACTACGTAAATTTCATTCAATTAAATTGGGAGGCAACCTATAGAACCCTAATGAAAGCTATAGAAGCTGCTTCAAGTGGCGGCCTCCCACATAAATTGGCGGTGGCCAGAGCTAAACTCCCAAGTCCATTTCTTACTAATTCTACAAGTTTGGTAGCGTGAATTTAAGGGCTCAATGGAACAATATAAGTAGGATTTTTTTTAGGGTTGACAAATTAGCCATTTTCGAGAGAAGAACACAAGGAAAATTCTAGGGATGCAAGCATCAATTTCAAGATTCTTACTTTTTATTTAATAATCCAGTGACGTTCTAAAGTTCTTCTTTGTGTTTTCATACGATGATTATGAGTTAATTTTTCTAATTAGTATAAATAATGTAGGCTTAATTTGAATTCTTTACTTTTTATTTTCAAAGACTAGATATTTATTGATATTGTAAATTGTTTTTGTTTGATGATTGAAATCAATTATCTGAACGATGAGTGATTGATTTGTGAATAGTAATAAGCCGAGTGGTTAGTTATTCTTTTGCACCAAATAATAAAATTGTTAATTTAGCTAGAAGCCAGAGATATACTTTTAGAATTATTATGGTCATAAAAATTGATTTCTTGGTAGATTAATACGTTTAATTATATTGAAATTCACATAGAGATATATTGAATTTACTTAATTAAGTAGAATTTAATTTTCTCAAGAGATTTTCAATTAAATTTGAGAAGGTCGATTGAAACACATGTTAATTATTCTTCCTGGCGTTGTCTGCTAAAAACCAGGGGATAAAGGTGAAATGTGAGTCAGAGAACTTTTAATCATCGAAATAACTGTAAAAACAGTGATTGTCGACTACACAACATGTTTAATACTTTTCTTTTCTTTTTATCATTAGTAGAATAATTAAAACCACTCATTTGAAATTTTGTAATTGCCAAATATAAATTAGACTTATTAAAATTAATAATTGAGTACAATAGTATTCGTGAGACAATAACCCAAACTCATTAAGTCAACTTTTTCAACAATATCCCGAAACTTCAACTTTTGTACATTCCGAACAAGACTATCTATTAAACACACGAGCAAACAACAAAGATATAACATTAAATATTAAATTTATGGAGATCGCACCAAGTATTAAAATTATTTGACAATTCACAAAAGTTCATAAATAATACAACTAAAACTCATTCTTTACTTATTTGTTACTTGATGATGTGTATGTATAGGCAATATAATAATCATGAGCTTTTAAGTTGGAACTAATAACTCTCACTAGAAATCTAAATACCAAACTAATTATCCAAAACATAGCTGGACAGAAACAATTATTATAATTATTTTGCCACTACCTCAACGTAATTTTGTATATTAATATCCTCTTTTTATTTTTCATTGTGTCCCTTCTTCTATTTTTGGAATCTATTCTTTGATTTTGAAGCTAGTTTTCGCTCTATGTTGCGGTTACCTTTCTTCTATGGTAGATTATCTCGAAAACATTTGTGATGAATATGGTCGAATTACTCAAGACCAACTTCACAAAACAATGTAGGTAACTTTTTCCCATGTATCACAACAAGTAAATTACCTTTTATTATTTGGGATAAGTAATTGGGATCAAACCCCTTATGTATGGTCTCTACTTAGGTTTCACGTTTCAGTCATAAACATTCCACACACTATTTTCAACAAATATTGAATTAACATTTATCTAAATAGCTTCCAACTTCAGATCAACCACCCCCAAACTATTTTTTAAATAGGTTAAGTAGTTGTACTTCATACTATGATCTTGGTTTATAAAGATCTAAGTTCATTCAACTTTTAGTATCAATTAACCAATCCAAAATTTCAAACGGATCAATCATGACTATTACGTTCAGTATAATACAATCTAACATCAATAAGTATCAAATTAATAAAAAAAATTTGCATCACCTATTCACATTTATGCATCATTAAGAATTTCAAATAATCATAATATTTAGATGATAAGACTACCTAACTCACAGAAATATACATAAAATAAGAATTATTTTTTTTCAATTTTTTCAATAATTTATTTTTTAAAATACATAACACAAACAAACAAATATACATAATTAACTAATTTACACCCTAAACTTAAAATACACATTGTCGTCAATGTGTACAAAAAATATGCTTAAAGAAGAATTAACAATATTCGTCGCATATATGATGTCTCTCCTTTAATACTTTTTTTTTTTTAATCTTTCTTTGCTCGTGTTGCGGAATACTTTCATCATACCTAAAAATGAACAAGAAAAATAATTATCGATGCAATCACATATGAGTTTAGGCTAATTTAATTTGGAATGACTTATGTAACCTAGTTATGACCTTAAAAAAAAAACCACTTTTTTTTTTTTAATAATTTGTAAAATAAAATTTCTTGGGCTTCCATCCTTTTATAGATTAGTATAATCATGTCACAATTATTTGTCTTTTTTCATATGGATTATACTGGAAAGATTTATTCACTTCATCAAGGATGGTCAACAATAAGAAACTTAGAATTAATCCCACTAACAAGTCACGCTCATCAAGTTTAGATAAATGTGGATTCCATGTAAGCTAAATTTTGTGCTGATTGTCTAAAGCCAATAAGATAAAAATTATGTGAAAATCCCTAATTCTAGTCACGGTCAACGCATTCAAAATCCCCAATTCTGGTAACCATGAACTCTATCAAAATTAAAAATTAGGTTAAAATCAGAGTTTAAACACCACTTTAAGTTACAAAATTAACAAAAAATGCACCATCGCCCAAACTTGAAAATAACACTTTAAACCCCTGTTTGGTAGGAACTAAATTCTAGATTTTAGTTTAAATCAAAGTTAAGAATTAATTAACAACATATTTTATAAAGCCTACAACTTTTCAACCACACATTTCATCTGCTTTTATCAAAATTTACTAAAAATCTGATTTTAGTCTCCACTAAATAAGGAGATTCAAAATTTGCACTCGAAGTCCTATATTTAAAAATTGCATCAAAGACAGTTGCAATTCCAAAATTTCAGGCTAAGGTCCCAACTTCACCAAGACTGGAACCTTTGTGTCAAATCTAAGTTGAAATCAAAATTTGCACTCGAAGTCCTATATTTAAAAATTGTGTGAATTGTTTTTACTTCTAATCTTAATGCTTGGATTAATTGGCCACTAATCATTGATTTTGTGAGCAATAATTACGCAGAAATGCGAATTATTTGTTTAGACCACGTAGTAAAAATCAGAAATTAGTATGAAAACATAGATATATTTATACTAGTTAATACAATCGTTACATGAATTCTTAGAGATTTAATACACGTAACTAAAGTTTATCCGGATTCATATAAAGATATGGAATTGACATAGTTGAATAATCTCAATGAGAACTCGAGATGAGCAAATTGAATATGTTAGAAGAATTCGATCGGGTAAACATAATCAATTGCATAAAACTTAGTGATTGAGATTAGGGGGGTAACTATGGTGAAATCATGAATCCTAACACATAAACCATCATATTAAAAAATCACTTATATTTGTTTTAGAATATTTACAATAGAAAATAAAAAAATAACTACTTTATTTATTTTCGATCAAATTGAAGTTATGAATAATTGAATCAATTATTAAATAACAAGTTTTTGCCGCCGTTTCTAGGGACTATTTCTATTTTAATTATTTCTTGTTTTTGTTTGAATTTATTTTTCCATTACTTGTTTAATTGATCTACTTGTTCGTCTTTGTTTCATTGACAGTAAATGAACAGAAGCAAGAGAGCAATGATTGATCCCGACTTAGATGAAGGTGATATACTTTTTAGAGATTTTCTTGTCGAGCAAGAACTTAAAAAGTGGGGATACAATCAATCTATCGTACTTGATAAGGATGGCTTGCCGAATGGACTAAATATCAAATCTATTGTTTATGAGGAGATTAGACCGATTTGTGAATATTGTGGTGCATTGCATTATACTAAAAATGGTTTGTTGTTGGCAACTCTAGAGGAAGGAAAGTTATCTTTGATGGTCCATATGAAGAATAAGTTGATGATGATGATGAAATAGTTACGGGAGATATCATCATGCAAAAATATAAAATAATTGTAGATCAAATAATTTCAGCTGAGTTAAGTAACATTCTTGTGGATGATATATTCATTAGTAAACCCGAGAAACAACTAAAGAAGAAAAGCATGTGGAAATCGAGAAATTAATCATAAAGGTGCCTAGTATTCACAGAAGATAGAATTATCATGGAAACCTCCAACTTCTTTAATTTTGTGATTAAAAAAGATGAGGAGATCGAAGTATTCATAGTTGAGTTCAAATTGGGTAATTTATGCAAGTTATACCGTATTCAAGAAGGCAAAGCAATATTTTGGAGGACGTGTGAAATATGGTGCAAAGACAATCAATGCATGCTAAACAAGACATCCAAAGCACTATTCAATATTTCATGAAAAATCATTGCCCAAAGTCGAGTTTAAGACTATAAATCAAAAACTAATGGGAGACAATCTAATTTTCTAACCTTAAACTTTTAATTTATTTATTTTTGTTATGCATTACATTTATTAAATGGCGACAATCCTGGTGTTGGTTCTGAGAGAGAAGAGATGAGTGTGTGAGCAGAAAGAGAAAGTTGGTGTATACATATAGAGAGAATTTTTATTTATAGACAGAAAGTTTATATCTGGAAAGAGCGGGTGTATGTTTTGGAGAGAGAATGTGTTGTGGCAGAAGTTATCCTTGTAATTGGGGGTGTTTCGTGCGGAAATTACTAACAAATAAAAGAAAGTTTAGACGATCGTGTAAGGAACAAACCTCTCGAGACAAAGTCCCAACGAGGGGTGCTTTATTTATGAAGAGTACGATTTACAAGAAACGAAACGTATCCAAGGGGCACAAGCACACAAGTAAATTGAAAGCTTTAACGAGAAAAATAAAGTAATGAAATTACATAATTTTCTGTTCGAGAGTCGATTGATCGGGTTTCTTCTTCTACGCTCTCTTTTCTCTTTTATACACCATTTGACAGTTGTTGTATAACCGTTTGGAAGTGATNAAATTGAAAGCTTTAACGAGAAAAATAAAGTAATGAAATTACATAATTTTCTGTTCGAGAGTCGATTGATCGGGTTTCTTCTTCTACGCTCTCTTTTCTCTTTTATACACCATTTGACAGTTGTTGTATAACCGTTTGGAAGTGATCGCCCTACAATCAGCCACCTTCTCCATTATGGATGAGCTGTCAAAGAAACTGTTTATAACCGCTGCCACTTCTCCCATTATTTAACTGCTTGCAACCGAAATTCATGGATTGTGGGATAAACCGTTTCAATAAACCGTCCGTCGCTTTAAATAACAATAAAACATTATCCTCACCCAGATCTTGAGCGTCTCATAGGTTTGAGCGACAACGGGCCTCCACTACTTGGGCGTATATCAGGCTTGGGCGATGATGGGCTTACATTACATAACTCCATTTTGGGCTTCCACATAATCTTGTTTGGATTCATCATTCGAATTCATTAGTTGGGCTTCATTCTCTGGGGCATTTAATTGGGCCTTATAATTTTGTATATCAACAATTACCCCCCAATATGGTAAAATTAATATCCAATTATTAATCT
>CAIGRN010031661.1:0-11688 GCA_903798345.1 Fraxinus anomala
GAAATTGTCCATTAAAATGATTTTTATTTATTTATTTTTTATTTTTACAATTTGTTATAAAATTTGTTTCAATTGCCTAAAAAAAAAAAACCGTAATTCCATTTTCCCATCAAATAAGTGGAAAAATGAATTCCACCAAATCAAGCCATTGCTGCACGTGTGAGGGATAAATGGAAAATATTTTCCATGCAGAACTATTGTTTGAAACACAAGGCCTAAGGGCCAAGCGAAGAGGACTCCCTCGATCTTCATATGAGACGGCAATGTAATAAGAAAAGAAGGTGCAACTCTATTATACCTTTATTTAGAAGAAGTTGGACTACAAACGAGGATGGTAAGAACGAGATATGAGGTGATAATTTATTATAGTATCAAGATAGATAAAGACTTTAAATTTTATTGTTATCCATTTTCAACAATTGTCCACATACAAAGCCTTGCGGAAAAAAAAAAAAAAGGGAATTAAAGTCAATCTCTATGTGAGAAGACATACTTTCGAAATTTTTTAAAAAAAAGTTTATTCTCTCGTAACTCAAACATTTAAATGAGGTAGTCAAAGATCGACACGATTTTAATTTATTGTTTAGCATTTTCATTGCCATCAAACAACCAAATTCATGGAAAATATAGGAAATCAAACAGGCCCTTACTATTGTTTGAAACAGAAGGCCTAAGGGCCAAGCGAAGAGGACTCCCTCGATCTTCATATGAGAACGGCAATGTAATAAGAAAAGAAGGTGCAACTCTATTACACCTTTATTTAGAAGAAGTTGGACTACAAACGATGACGGTAAGAACGAGATATGAGGTGATAATTTATTATAGTATCAAGATAGATAAAGACTTTAAATTTTATTGTTATTCATTTTCAACAATTGTCCACGTACAAAGCCTTGCGGAAAAAAAAGAGTAAAGTCAATCTCTATGTGAGAAGACATACTTTCGAAATTTTTTTTAAAAAAGTTTATTCTCTCGTAACTCAAACATTTAAATGAGGTAGTCAACTATCGACACGGTTTTAATTTATTGTTTAGCATTTTCATTCCACATTGTCAAAACATTTACAAAAGTACAGATTTTTTGCAATTTTAGTTTAAATTTCATGGAGGATATTGTTCATCAAATTGATATGACTTGTCTGGTTGTAAGAAAGAAATATGCAACAATTTCTCAATCGATCTCTATAGTGCTCACTAATTGGAATTTACAAATACAGACAACATTATTTTCCCACAATTTTGCATTACTCTACAAATTAATGCAAGTTATCCATACACGTTTACTTTTCTTAAGTAATCTTTAGAATAAACAACTATTTTTTTAATTATTTTGACAGAAAATTAAAAGTTACTTTCAAAAAGAGTAACTTTTTTTTTTTACTTAAAGACAATAATAAGATTTTAATCCAAACATATTTTGGGGATTAGGCATAGTTATAGGACTGGATATGGTTCGATTCGATTCTAAAAAGAATGAAACTGAATTCGAATTTTCGGATATGTTTTAAGTGGAACTGTTGGGTCCAAATTTAATTATGGAACCATTCGAGTACGGCTTGATTCAGTTCGGTTCCCGAATTCTATATAATAATTAATTTTTCTTATATTTACAATAACGTTACATTAATTCGACTACGACATGTTCAATTTTAGCTCTGACAAAAATAACATAATCTAATCTCGTGATATCTTTGGTGTCTTTTTGTTGAGTTCTTCATAGATTTGACTGTTAAAATTACATAAAGAGAAAAATATCGAGTTCACAATAATAAAATGACAGAAATGACATTAAGGTTGAATAAGAGATTTTGGTAAAACTTAAATTAATTTTATTATTCAACTTGACTGAAAATTAGAAATAGTAAAATCATATTTTGAATTTGAACTAAATTAATTAATTAGTAATCATAGAATGACATTAAGGTTTGGTTCGATTCTCGATTCAGATATTGATTCGGGTATTTAACTTAAAAAGAACTACTCAGTTCGGTTTGGAAGTTTTGTCAAACCCTACTTACCCAAACATGCTCTCAAAGATTACAACATATTCATAATTATATAGCTTAAATTCAGTTACACTGTGAATAGATTTTTACAGTTGTAACTCAAACTAGATTCTGCAAATTAAAATACCATGTATTACAGAATGATCTTTTTCTTTGTTAATTCATTTTAAACCTTGTATTCTCAAAGAACATATGATTTCTCCAGTTGCTGTCAGTTCCTTCATTGTTCCGGCGACCTGTCCGCCTGTTCATCTCCGTGTACATTTCCTCTATCATCGGCTTCCACAGACGAACACGAGCATTTATAAACCAATTGGATACCTGATCATAGCCAGTGCTCGTAAAAATTAGATATTGACAAAAATGGTACAGCTTAAGCACAAGGAAATATACTACTTGTAAGACATTTCATACACAAAGAATCAAAAAATCATTCAAGCAAGTACACGTTCTAGTATTACAACAGCAAGAATAAGAAAAGATACTCTTAATGCATCAATCGTATTAAATCTGCTTATGATTTTTTCCTCTAGCAAAAACTGAAAACAAACAAGAAATTTGACTAAAATACAAGTGTCAAGTATGCTATGGTGTAATCGATAGTTTATGGGAATCCAAAGTGAGATTGTGCATTAACCACGGATAGAGTGAAGAGACGGAACGTGCTTTTATAAACACAAAATGCATATCTTGTTTTATAGGAGGATCTGCATACCTGGCTTCTTGTCAATCCACTTTTTAATGCAAGCAAATGCTTCTCCGAGTCCTTGGGGTACCTGAATATGACATATTCTGAACATTAGTTTTCTTATTAACCTAGTTGTATGTAACACCATAAGCTGCCTTTTTTTTTATTGGTATAAAGTACACATGGGTTTCCTCGGGATCAAACTCAATGTCAATGCAATTTCACAGGAAAAGAGGATATGTCATAAACTAGTTGCAACCAAAAGGATGACAGGAGGAAAGAAACAGGGTTAAATCATTGAAAGGCAAGTTTGTGGATATTGAGAAAACATCCTTGATTCTCTAATGTTTTGCAAGCATCGAGCTTACAAGAAAAGTGACAGTAGTACGTGAATCAAAGACAATATGCACGAGGAAAAGTAAGTCACATGCCATTCACACACTTGTGACATGCTTGGCAGAAAGGAGAAAAAAACTAAAATTCCGTTTATTGTAACATTTAGTATGAACATTATTATTTTGAAGTTTCTATCACAAGCATTTAAAAGAATGCAGTATAAGAGCTCACGGGTGAAGAAAATTCTGAAACATCCATGCCCTCAAGATGGAGACAGATCTTTCGGGCAATCCTCGCTGGGGCCTCCATAATGGATGATCTCTCTTTCTTAGCTGCTGAAGCGCCCACTGTTTTTCGATGAAGGATGCCTCAAATGACTTTTCTTCTGTTACCCCTCCTTCACTCAAATTAGCTCCCATTGCAAGAATGTGGCAGCTAATTCTCTCCCGTAGGTTTTTATACATGAAAGTGATTGTTGGAAGAGCAAATCGAGCTTGTATATTAGGATCCAACTCAGTTACAGCGTAAAATGCAGATACAACTGTATGGATCTCATCTAAGCATTGGTTGAAGCGATCATCAACCTGAATTAAAGTTAAAAATAAGCAAGTTACTTAGTTTGACACTAACGTTAGATTTACTTTCAAAATAACTTGTTACTTTTTAGAGCTTAGCAAAATATACACATAGCTGCTTCACCAGATAATTACGAGTCAAATACAAATTCATTGTTCCGTATACAGATAAACCAATCTCTAAATAAAGTTCAAAATTATTAGCACACTGTACATACCACTTGCAACAAAGCCAGCAGATGCTTCTTAGTTTCAACTTTCCTGTCTTGAAAAAAGTGATTTCCTCGATCCTTGATTCCACGTTCCCCATCGGGATAATCAGAAGGATTCAATGCTGAATAGCCTCTTCCAGGTAAAGAAAAATAACCATTTGTCCTATCCTCAGTCCAAATAGTTGAATAGCTTGTTTGATCAAAACTTTCAAATGCAAAGCGAGCAATTTCAGCAAGTATTTCTTGCACCACGTGCAAATATCTTGACCCCAATAACAAACGTGAAATTTCGAATGGCTTAGAAGAACTAAAGCTCAATGAAACGTTATTACTGTTGCAAGATGTTTGTTTTGACCCGATGTGCCTTTGATGCAAACAATAGCTAGTTAAACCAGACGAGCTCATCTCTAAACATGGTTCTTGAACCGAAGTCCCGTGTATAACAGAAGGTTGAGATGTAGCAAGACTAAGGGACAGCTCGTTACTAAATAGGGACGACCCTGGGCTATTAGAGGTCAAGCTGCCACGTTCTGGTAATATCCACCCATTGGAAGTGGAATTTCCCGTTGGACAGGGTATAACCATACCTAAAAGGTCAGGAGAAGTTATGGATCTACTGCTTGTATCGAAAGGTAAATCATTGCATACATACTTCATGGTTCCACACGAAGAATTCATCATATTAGAGTAGTCACTTGGGACAATGTTTTTTGGGCATTCCAGGGGATAATCAAAAGGACCAGAAGTTGAAAAGTTGTCGGGATTCTCGATAGTACTATATCTTGCAGCTGGAAAGGTATTAACGGATGAAGCGGGAAGGGGAATCCCCTGAATAAATTGAGCAAGAATTGGATTGCCATTGACAGGATATGACGTACCAGTCGAGAAATCTCTAATGGTGTCCTTCCCAGATTGCATGTTTTGAAATTTATCAGCATCAGAAGCATAACTGTCAATAGCTTCTCCTTGCATCGCTAAAGGTATGGAAAATCCAGACATGGCCTGATTTTGGTTTTGCTTGTCACTCGAATAAGAGTAACCCAGACAAATTGAGGTTGTCTAAAATGAGCTTCAGTCTGAAACGGCAGAATGTTATCCGGTTACATGTGTTAATGTTCTCAGGCTACACGTGTGTTAATATTGGAAACGCCACCTTCTGAAAAACCAAAGAAAATACTGAAACCAAGAAACTATGTATCTGAAAGAATTTAAGGAAGTTCTGAGCCACGCTACACAAGTTAAATACAGCAAATGGAAAATTACACTGCAAGGAATATCGACTGAACATGTAGAATCTTAATAACAAATAGAGGAACATACAACATAGCGAATTTCCTACTTTTATAGTTCAGAAATTTGTTGGATAGGTGAACCATATAGATGTTTAGTAATGAATACAATGTTGATTCATACCAAAGCCCCTATTTCAAACTATAGAGTGAGAAAGGAGGGGGGAGTACGGAGCTTGTATTTCCAGGTAGAAGCCTCCTCCTCATGGCGATCCTTTTCCTCAAGAATCTCTCAATTTGAGGAGTACAACCAAATTTAAAACCTCAGAGCCCTGAAAGGGATGTGAATGAAGCCATATTCCACAATGAATATGGTGTTCTTGGCAAGTAAACCATTCCTACTTTTCGTTGAATTTGGTTAATGGAAATTCTTTACTCGAATTTTGAAAATTCAAGAAGTGACAAAAATTAGCTAAAATATATTGATTCCACTGACCTAATAGAAATGAGAATGAAGCAAAAATAAAATATTGACATTTTCTGCAAAAAAGAACTCTCTAGCACATTAAACATAACTAATAAATGCATTTTAAGTACGTAGTAATGGTTAACGAATTGTCTAGTGCTATCAAATCATCCCTTTCATACATGCCATATCGGAATGATGACAACCATCGTTCAATGCATTGTGGGGGTAAATATTACCAATGAACAAATGCACATATCAAACTCCGGCGAATAGGCGGAGTGAACAATACAACAAACAAGTTTTAGTTTCGTTTTTTCCATAATAATAACCTCCATACAAAACATGCCATAAAAGAATGATCGAAAGAACCAACCTTTTTAATCGTTGTGGGGGAAGATGTTACTAATGAACGTATAAACCTCTGGCAAAAGGAGCTGTCACTTCAAGCCTTCTTGAGAAAATGTATTATTCAAAAGGACAGTTCTTTCAAGAACAGATGATGGTTGCCAATGACATGCCAAAAAGCTTGATCCTTCTATAAGTGACAACTTCAGGAGAAAATAATTGCGTTTCCTTTCTCCCTAAACAGTGTACAAATGAAAACCCAACAAACAACATTAAAGATGCTACTTTTTTTCCTGTTTGTCATAAAGAAGAATAAGACAGTAAAAAACTAACATGAAATAAGCAATTATGCACTAACCAGTAGTAGCCTAACTGTCCTCTCGCAGCATGTTTGGCAACCTTAAGAAGTTAACACAGAAGTAAATAAGCGAGTTTTAAACTGCTAGAACAAAAGAACCCAATAGAGTCACAATGCTAAAAAGTGAGATGTTCTACTTATGTGATGAAGAAGAGAGGAGTGGGGTTTCATTCAAGAATTCCAAATTCCAAGAAACTGAGAATTCAGAGCCTCAAAAACCCATCAAGAATCATGATTTTTTTTTAAAGACTCTTTAAATGATTCAGGAACCAGAGGGCTTTTAACTCAAGGGTCATAAATTTAATGGACATTCATTGTGCAACACCCCATTAAAAGCAAGAATGGGTTAAAAAGCCAAAAAATTGGGCAGCAGCTAGAGATTTTCAGAGGATGAATGAAACGGACCTATTAATAAAAGATAGAGAGAGGAGCCTCACGAGAGTTAACACGAAGGATATAAAGATGGAGATAATTTTAGAGAGGGAAAGAGGAGTGAGAAAAGCATTATACGTTACTCTTTGGTGCTGCAGTGCAGTTCCAGTGTTCCACTCATTTCTCTTGCAGCCTTTAAAGGGCCCATCCCTAGCCTTAACACACCCCCCCCCCCCCCCCCTTACTGTGAACATTAATGCCAAAATAGTTATCGATTGTATTAGAAAACAATCCCATTATTTTCCAAGACCCCCCCCCCCCCCCCCGCCCCCCACCCCCCCCCCCCCCCCCCCCCCAATCTCTCATTATCTGCTTCATCATCACAGCCAAAATAATCTGGATTCTGTCTGTTCAAACTTTGTGAATGGCAGGCCCTCATAGCAACTATTTATCAGAGAAAAAAAAGACTACTTTTTAACTGTACTGAGAAAAAGCAAAGATAATTTGATGAGAAAGAAGCTTAAAGAGAGTAAGAAAACAACGTACTTTTGTTACCTGAATCTTACAACTAAAGGGTTATGGCAAGTAGAAAAAGAAAGAGGTAGAGTGGGGTTGGGGGGTACTGTTGCCCAGCAGTGTACTCTCAGTCATTGGAGAGAGATACAGAGAGAGAAAGACAGGGAAGAGCACTGATGATGATGCAAGCAATATATGAGGGGTTTTGAAGAAGATCGGATTGCGAGATCTTTGACAGGATTTATTCATGCAATTACAACACCTATTTACTTCTTTTAATTTAGTTACACTTTAATATTATTTTTGACCTCATATTGTCAAATTGTCATAATTAAGTTACAATTTTTTTTACCATTCTTCAAAAATCTTTTTTTCTTTAAATTTTTTTTTTCAATTTTCACAACAAAATATTTTACACATAAATTCCATTTTTTTTCTATTTTTTAATTACACATTCTAAAAAAAATTACTATTTCAAAACTTATTTTCCCCAAAAAACAACTCTTATTCTAAATTATGAATTTAATTCTCATTTTTTTATTTTTTTTATATGGAATATGATTTGAGCTGTTCAATGTATTATATGAGTATTTTAATATTTTCTACTTAAAATAAATTAGTAAATCATGTTCTATAAATATGAGCCTCCCGTCATATTGCATGAGATTTTTTATGATTGTAAAAATTCTTCATATAGCGAAAGATCCATCTTTGATAGCATATGATTTTTCTCAAATTTTAAAGTTATTCACGTAAATTTTCGTGTTATTATTTTCTATATTTTATACGATTTACCTATGATAGAAAATCGTGACGCACGCACGATCATTCACATCCTGAATGTGATATCATGCATTTCGATGCCTAGTACCCAACCTTGGATGCATGGAGGCCAATGATTATACATTGAGATTATGCCTAGGATCGACACAATCTGATAACTTCATCAGCTACTAGTACAGTAAATTCTCTCAAGCTGGCAAGGGTGTGTCGTTTTTACCTGACTTTAGTATCCGAGTTTAACATTTTGTTCTCCTCACTATAGTCCATTCCTGACCTACGGTATAATCGAGTGTGATTTTTCGATCGACCTATAAGTCTCGAGGGAGGCACATGACCATGCCTGCTCTTGAATTCAGCAATGATCAAGCATGAGCAATCTCCCACTCCAAGCATATAGTCACTTGGCCTTACATATATCCAAAGCAATGTTATCAAAATCCAACCAAATCAGACCGAACGGTTCAACTTGAAAAACCAAGAACCAATCCAACATACAGTTCAATTATTGCTCAAAATTTATTTTTAAACAGGTAAAAAACCGGTATACTTGCATCTAAACCGAAAACCGGAACCGATTCTTCCAGTTTTGCCGGTTGGCTAACTGATTTAAATATTACTGTCTTATGATTTCGACCCAACACAACGAATGCATTAAAGGCCCATTGGAAACAATTGAAACACTCGTTAGCCCACACATATACAGCAGTCATATTCAAGGGATTGATATGAGATTCCTATGTGGGATTTAGAAAAAGGATGCTGAGTTGGCAAATAGGTTTTCAATGAATAACCCCTAAAAACGTTTTAATTTGCGATATACCACCCCACCTATTGAGAATCGTAGAAAACCCCCACGTTTGTAATCTAAAACTTTTTATTTTTTTGCAAATAGTTTTAAGGTTATAAAACTAAGGGTTGGAGGCTGGTGGTTGTGCTGGTAGGAGGTGAGATGTGGTAGAAGTGAGGAAGAAGATAAAAGATTTAAATGTTTGGGATTGTGGGTGGTGCAAATAAAAGATTTTGGTGTAATTTTTTTAAAAAAAATTTGGGATCACAACTGCTATTATTCCTCTTTAATTTTGACAATTTTTTTTTTACTGTTTTTAATGGTCAAACTAAAGTAATTGGACGGCAGATGATTTTCCACACAAAATATTTCAAACAAGGGATTTTATACAATTTCCAATAGGTAAGATGTATATTGCAAATATAAACGTTTTTAGGGAATTTCTACTATTAATCATTTTTCAATTATAAAAGTTAAATAAATTAAAAAGGCGATGGCTCTGTTAAAAAAAAAAGGGGGAAATCATGGTGTAAATTATTTATCAAATCAAATTAATTTATTTTTTCATTTTCAATCAAATTTATGTGATCTTTTATTTAATTTCACAACATTGGCACGATAAAAATACTATAAAAATATTAAACAATTCACTTTATGACAATAAAAATTAAATGCACTCAAATTTAATCGTTAATAAGTGTTTTGTGTGTATACTAATTAATTTGAAAATTTAACTTAATTTTGCCAATTGTTGTAATATATAATTTATTTATTTATTACAAACGGTTCGAATTTTGGTAGCATCAGATAAAGCAAAACAAAATGCAAATTTTATAGATCATATTAGAATAAAATTAAGTTTGCTCACTAAATAAAAATTCGCTATTAGTATCGAGTGAATAACAATGTTTATAACATCATATGTTTGTTTCGCAATTGATGTCTAGTATAGAGGAAATATTGTTCGATTTCTAGCCGTAAAAAAAAAAAAAAGACTTTTCAAATTTTATTTTTAGACTTAATATAGAATCATCATAATTGGAAGCTCAGTTTGCAATATAAAACGAGGTTCTCAACTACAATTCAGTAACAATTTACTTACTCGACAATGATCAAGTATTTTTTTCTAATATTTTTTCTTTATTTGGACAAGGATCGAGTATCCAACTTGTTACTCATAAGAGTCGAAGAAGTGACTTCTTTTTGTGCCAATTCTTGTTTTTATTTTATTTTGTCGACTATAGACTATTCTTACTTGACAATGATAGAAAACTATTTTTCACTTTTTAGGTCCGTCTGCGTCAATTCATCTAAAATCAATTATATTCAATTTACTTTGTACCAGAAAATCACATATTCATTTACTTTTTTATTTTTTAAATTCTAGGAATTAAAACTATTGTAGATCTAAATACAATATATTCAATTTAATAAAAATAGCAACTGGGAATGAGTTGAATCTACTCAACTGTACTCGAGTCGAGTTGGACAAAGCAAAACAAAAGTGGATATACTCGAATAAGTTGAGTAAAAGAAGCTATACTTGATGTTGATCGAGTAGAGCAAAGAATGAACAAATAAATTAGAGAAATGGAATGTTACTTGACCATATGGTTAAGAAAGCAAGTCCTCTACTCGACCTCAGTAGATGGATAAATCGAGGGTGACTTTCATGTAACTTCAATATTGGAGAGCAAAAATGTCAAATTACTTAACATTTCTTTCCGATGGTTTAACTAAGCCTCAGCAGAACTCGTATATCTCGTTATGGTCCCACCCTAGCTGCTTGCCTACTTATTTCCCCCTTGTGTTCAAAGGCTCCATCCTAATCTCAACCAACAAGTTTAAGAAAAGTGTTTGATTCATTCTTAATTTGTCTTAAGACTTATAATAGACAATGCAAACTACAAAACCATCCATATTTAGCTAATTCAATTTAGTGAATAGACAAATATGTATTGAATAATTAGTAAGTGACAAACAAAAGNAATAATTAGTAAGTGACAAACAAAAGGATTCAATGATCGGCTAAAATTGGTGCATTGGATAGCAAAATCACATAGAATGATACAATACATAAATAAAAGTTATACAAAGGAGTAGGTTTGGAATTTTTGTGGTTGATGTCCCTTAACGTCCTGGTGGAAAGTTGGGTGTCCTGCGAAATTCTCGAGTCGACCGGTCTAGTTTGTACAGAAAAACTCGAAGCCAAACACAAGTGACGAGTGGAATAGTTCTTTTTATTTTTTTATTGCATGTGTCGCAAGTGTAGACAGACAGAAGGAAAGTGCAACTCACCTTTCTAAATGGATCGATTCACAACACGATCTATTTTAAGCCTAGGTCAACTCACCACGGCCGAATTACACCACTAACCTAATGCACACGAAAGCAAATTGAAGCCTAGTGATTTTTCTAATGTTGGAGTACACGAATGCCGAGAAATTATTCCCTTTTTCTTATTGGGTGAATCGTGACACATCTTATTACAAGTTGGGCCGTCCTTGTTTAGATGAAATCAATGTAGGACCAAAGGAAAAAAATAACTATAAACTCTTGTGATGATGCAATAGGCATTATAGACCCATTCTTGATCATATGGGCATAATTATATAGTAATATCCCATTTAATTTGACAATATACAGTCAGACGTTCGATCGTACATGTCATCTAGAGGTGGTAAAGTTCATTTCATGGAAAGAAATTTTACTAGAATTCTATTGAGTGCGTAATAACTCATTAATCAATTGAGCGTAGTTAGACAATCTACGTAACTTAAATGTAAATGTAAATTATTTTTAAGCACAATCAAATGTATACTAAGAAGTCACTCCATTACACTATCGTTGAAATTTGGAAACACAATCCAAATGAAGATATCCATAAGTCAAAATACTCATCCAATCATTTATTGAAAGTAAAGAGGAAATATCAAACCTAAACTGAATGCATATTCAATTCTAACCACAGAAAGTTAAAAATCTATTACCAGGCCACGATCAAGAAATATAC
>CAIGRN010031668.1:5015-17330 GCA_903798345.1 Fraxinus anomala
AAAAAAAAAAATAAAAAAAACTAAAAAAAAAAAAGTTAAAAAAAAAAAAAAAGGTAAGGAAAATAAAAATCTTTTTATCCCCAAACCCGACCCCTGTCCAACCTCCATCCACCCCACCCCCCTCCCGTACCTCTTCCACATCGTCGTCATCATCACCACCTTCCGTCACTTTTCATTCCAAGCACAACACGTGTAATGATGTCGTTGCTGTCGCCACCACCACTATCCAATACTGGGACGTTCATGTGGCAGTTCTTCCAACGAAAATAGAATAATGAGGCGAAAATAGGAAAAAGGGAGTTGTGTTGTTCACCGAAGTTCAAAAAGAACCGTCAAAAGACCTTTTTTCGTATGAAGTAAAGAGAAGCGAAGAGTGAAATGAAAGCGAAAATTGAGGAAACTCATTATAAAGGTTATATAAATTCTTGCGCCTAATTATGGCACCTCGCTTCGTGTTGTGCCTAGGAAGACCAATGGCTGATTTACATTTGACATCGCGTCTCGGAGAGAGGCTGTACGATTGGAGTTAATGACAAGAGATCGAATATTAGTGGGTAATAATGCAGTTGACTCGAGTAAGGGGTCTAAATGATGCATCGTCCAAATTAGATGGTTGATCGAGGGTGCATGCTTGATGCATGACGAAAACGGAAACAATAAAAATTGGTTCTGTTCGTAACACACGAAATATTTGCTCGAATTTCATTTGAACAGATGCGCTAAATATTTGAAATCCAAATAATTAGAAAAACTGAAAATACCTTATTAATAAAAAAACCAAATATGCATACTTTACAAATTCCTAAACACATATTTAAAGTCACAAAATAAATCCTAATTAAAACGAAACCCTAATTCTATAGACAAATCCAAATATATTAGGAAACTACAAAACAAATCCAAATAAAACTAAAAACCATAAAAATTATGAAATTACCTCTAAACTAACTCAAAACAAAAAAACGCTAAAATGGGTCTCTAAATGACGGAATTTGACACTGAAAGTTAGACAATGTCATTTGAAAACAGATACAGAATTGAAAAACACTTCTAGATTGTCTTCACAGACGAAAATCCGACAATCGAGCCCAAAGTTACGCACGTTTTCAAATATCCTCCTTATTTTATCTCTTTTCCAATTATTTAGGGTTTTTCTCTTCTTACTACTCCGTATCACTGTTGATATTCTGCCCGACCACCAACTTATAACTGATGACTCAATAAGCTGATGGTCACGTCACCAATCTTGCCTTAAAGTTTATATATAGGTTTAATTCCTTCCCAATTAGGATGAGAACTCATTTCAAATTTCACCTCACTTAAAAATACTCTACTTCTAAAAACAGTCCTACCATCCACCAGAAAACTTTGCTCTGTCATGCTCCACCACTCAAAATAATAATTCCACAAGGCACAAATCATCTTTATAACGCGTGGACTTAAAAAAAGATATCTTATCTTGTATGTAAATAAAACGAGGTAGCTTCATTATTTTTGTGTACTTTCTTTGTCTAATTTATCTCATCAAACGCACCGCAAAAATATCTCAAGCAGTGTATAGTAGTTTCCTAAAAGACTAAAACACATCGCCCTTTTCAATTTTTCAGCTTACCACAACATAATTTTGTGAGTCAGCCTCTAGGATTATAGGTATGCACACGTCCATATTTATGTGTATGTGTATGTGCCAAAAAATTTAAATGTGCAAGTGAGAGAGAATTGTGTTGTGGGCTGTCTATGGTCTGCCTAAGAGAGCAAATACAATGGTGTACTGTTACTGTTGTATTAGCATTTTCCAAAACATATGTATACTGTGTATACAGCTAAAAATACACACACAAACATGGGTGTTTATGTGTGTTGTCGGTTGCCTGTGTTAATAAAATGTCACAGAATACAATATATTAAAGAAATATTAGAAAGAACGAACAAGAAATTGAGTCACTAGAGGGAAGAACGAAATTGCAAACTGAGGAAGGTGTATTACACGGTGTCCTTAAAACATATTTGGCCTCTCACCATTAGTTTTTTAAGTTTTGTTTGAGTGTTTGTCTTTCAAAATACAACGGAGAAATCATTAGAAATTGACCACCATGTTTCTGCTCCAACGAACTGAATTTAATCTGAACTATCACCAAGATTTAGACATAAAATTGGAAAATTCCGAACAGTCAGGAAAAATATATGTAGATAGAGAAGAAAGAATGTCGTATGTGTGGAACAAAGGAAAATAGATCTCAATTTTAGGCTTAGCTCCACAAATGGCGAGTTAGTTTCATCCATGAACAAGTCATTTACAATCTATTAAATGGTTATAACTACTGGAGTGTCAAAAGCTATAGAAGTTGGAAAATCAATTGGAAAAAGATAAATAAATAGAAAAAATAAAGACAAAACGTGGACCCACTGAGGGGTAGGTTTTGGTTCACGTTCATGTTCGTAATTTGTGCTCGTACCTGAGTTCGATGCTCGAGGTGCTAATCCAGCCCATAGTTTGAACTCTTTGTGCTCACACATAGTGGGAATCTCTATGTTACACATAATTTCACATTCATGATCATATATAAACTAATATTTGCCCCTTTGAATTTCAATTTTTTCTTATTTCGAACATCATTCTTGACAAGTAAATATATAATATTGATGTTTCAAGGAGAAAAGTATGAATCTATTTTAATCTTCCAAAATGGATGAACGAATTCCACTAACGAACATGTCAAAATAGCTCCATATTGTGCACTAATTTTCAACAGTATGTCCGAAGGAGATGACAATGTATGGGTTGGTGACAAGACAGCTGATCCATCATTCAGACAATTTAAAGGTAAAGCAAAGAAGCCCACCTATCATTTCGACACTAAATTCCAAAACACCATGAACATGATTTGACGTTACAGATTCTATATTTAATACATTAATTAAACCAATTTCCAATTTTCCATCATTTAAACTCTCTCTCAGCTCCCTCTTTTCCCCACAAAATCTCTACTTTTCTACTCCCCAAGACAAATAAAGTCATTGTTGGGACAGCATAAAGTCTTTTTTTTTTTTTTTTTAAAGAAAAAAATTTGGTTACACTTATTTTATACAGCACTTTTTATTTAGATTTCGTAAGAAATGTAAAAAGAGAATTAAATTGAAAAAATCATGTAGAATTACAGTCATGTCTGTACAAATTCTGATAAAATACACTGCCGAAGTTATGATTAACTTGACGGCTTTTGTAAAAGAAAAGAAAAGAAAATCCCTAAAGGCTGTGGCTGTAAGATTCATTCTATTCAGCATTATTTTTTTATGGAAGATTGGTCGAGGCAGATTCTTAAGGGATTATCATTCATGCAGAAATTCTGTCACATCACTGTTTACAGACAGTAGCATGCATTAACGATTCAATGATAATTACCTGTACGTTGTTTGATTATTTTCTGAGTGATGATGAAGTACTTGATCTAGGAAAAAATTATGAAACCCAGGTTCCTAAATATAAATATTCGAATTCTGAAATATACAAGTAAATTATTTTTTTAGAAAATTATGTTGCGCGCATGATCATGCATCACAGTCGTTAAAATAGACCATTTACGGTGTATGTCGTAAATGTTCAATTATTTAAAATATCTACGGCATACATTTTGACGATTCGTAAAAAATTAAACTTTGTTGTAGTGTAAACAACCTAGGATAGCTAGAAATGTTCTAAAATCTAACCAAGTCAAGAGATTTATTCAATTGAGGATATGTTTATCTTTGCACGCTGCTAAAACTGATAATTCTTCAATTTTCAGCTTTATGGAATATGCGTATATAAATTTAATATTTCACCAACTCTCATACGTTTAAAGTAAATGTTTGTGTATCCCAAGACTGTGTCTGTTTTTACTGTGTTTCATATGAACAACGATAAATGCAAATTAAAAGTTTGACATTATTTTTGACGCTTCATTGTTTTCAAAAAAAAAAAAAAAAAATTTATTGATGAAAAACTGTGTATTTTTTTAAAACTGTCCAATGTAATATCGTCATATGATGATATGATATAAAAAAGAGCGTACATATAACATGATTGGTTTCATATTTAGGGGGTGCCATAAAATTCGGTGTTTGTTGGCTCTCATTTCCTGATTTGATAGGTAGCCTGATCACTGGATGTGACTTATGAACACTTGAATTGTATCTATCAATATTTATCTCTCTCTCTCTCTCACACACACACACACACACACTGACAGGGTTTCGAAGACAGCCCTTCAAAATAGGGTAAACCGGTAAAGTGATGGATATGGCATTGTGGTCCTTACTCCCCATTGTTACTCATACAAGGGATGATAATTGGGTGCATTAAAGCGTTTTTTGGTGTAAAAGTTGAAGTCTTTATAGAGGGATTTATGCGTTTATAATGTTGTCTTCAACATGCTCTTGCATGCAAATTGAATTCATTCCTTTTATCAAAGATTCGACATGTGTACAATTTTTATAAATGAGTATTTGCGTAACTATAATCTAGATCTTTTGTTTGATTATGATACCGTATTAATCATTTCTCAAGTGTTTAAAAAGATGCAGCATATATTCTTTAAATTTTATCTTTTAATAAAAAAGTGTTTTCATATATTTGTTTTTATCTTATATAGGTTCTATAAATAGTTATGTGTGTGTACGAATTTTTGATTGTGCAATGTATGTGTCTACACGTGTGCATGTGAGAGTGTTGTGCATGTGGGTGTGTTTATTTGCGATTATCGACTTAAATAAGTCAACTTGCTATAGATGAACTTTTGTAATTGGATTGGCATGACTCACAAAAAAAACTCTTATACTTCCCATCAACTTTTATCAAAATTTATTAAAAATATGATTTTTAATCCTCAAATAGAAGTTTAATATCATAAAAAAAAAAGAATTAATGAAAGAGCATATTGAGATTGTAGTTTGTTTTTTCTCAAAATTAGTTAGTTTTTGAACGGCTAAAAAGTAAAAACCAAACAGGAGTACAAATGTACATGTGGATAAACACTTATATATGGATTGAAAAAGATAGATTGTTGCAAGGTCCCCACTGCTAAATTATTAAGATAATATTCTAATATAAAGACTCCACTACTATGTACTCTCGAATCCTAAGTCTAAAGAATTTAAACAAACGATTTGATCCATATAAACTTTGAACGATAAAATTAGTAATCTTAGACGAATCACCATCTTGTAAGCTCTATACGTTAAACATGAAAGAATAATTAATACTACAATATTATAAACTACATATTTAACAAGCCCAGCCTCACATTGAGAAAAGGACAACAAACATTTCACATAGATTCTGAGATTAATACTAGAATCTTCCTGTCTGGTTTAAAGATCACAAACCTCAGTTAAATCTGAACACTTACAGACAAACAAACACTCTTTATTTTCAGGACAAAAGTGCATCTTTGCACACCTAAAGTTCAAGAAATGTGGCAATCAGTCCCTCCTATATAAGTCAGTGATTTGAACTATATATACTCTAATATTTTGTATGTAAATCTTCATATTCAAAATAAGAGGGACTAAAATGCCACAATTCTTGAAACTTGAGAGAGAAAAAGGAAACTTTGCCCTTAATTACTAACAGAAATTTTAATAAAAGCCAAGGGACTGCTGAGTCCCTTCTCCTCCAACTGCATGGTCCATCTTTGCTTGTTTATTTCCATCCAGCTTCATTCCACAATGAATGTGAGGAAAATGTGCCCACTGCAAAATAAAAAATAAAAATCTTGATCAGTATAGCTGCTGCAGCCTCTTCTATTTTCTCTTCCATTCATTCTATGTTGTAGACAGACAGAATACAATGTTAATTTATTTATTCTTGTTTTTTCACTTATCTTTTTTCTGTTTATCCTTGAAATATAAAAATCTTGGCCAACTAAAATGTACTTTGGACAAGATGCACAGAAATACTGTCGAATGTCGATAATATACAGTTGCATTTGAATTAAAAAGAAGAAATGTATATAAATTTAAATGTCATTACACAATCCTACATCATCATCAGCTGGTTTTGGAGTTTATAACAAGATTTGATAATTCAAGCACACAGTCCGAGATGAGTTACGTGAGAATGGTTAATAGGTAAGAAATCGTGCTGCTATGCCTAGAAATTAATTTGTGAATTAGCCTATGTTTAGCATTACTTCAAACCAAGTGTTGTCAAAATCTTTTATTATCATTATTCTTTTCTTTCCTCTATTTTACATATGATACAATTTTTGTGATTAATTTCTAATTTGTGACCACCTTTTTATAAGCAAGTGATAAATTAGTAGCTGTGACCACCTATTAATTATATATGATCATAACTAAAGCATTGTGTGATCAACCACATAATAATATTGACATCACACAACTAAGCTCAACTTAGGCAGTCACAAAAATGGTAATAACTCACATCATGTATGATAATTCTTCTATTATCTGACTTACATTTTTTGCAGCAGTGCTAAAAGCTTCCCGGTGGCTAATCTCAGGATTGCTAGCCTTTATCCTCTGAATCTCCTCCCTGTGAGTGTGCACCAAATTCTCTTTATCAAACAAGACTTCTTATATATATATATTGACAACCTTAATTCAGACCACCTGTCCTCATGGTTAGGGGACAACTTGAATTATTGGTTAATTAACCAAATATGTATTCATTGCTGCAAATAATTCTAAGACTTGAGAGGATTCATGAACATTAGCACTCCAACATTTATCCACTTGGTATGGAAAGAAAGTACTTATAGATGTATTACTATGCTGTAAGGGAAAAGGCTTTCGCTTGGAAAAGAATTGAAATTACTTGAAAGATCTATCCTACGATAAATAGAATTATAGGTAGGATTTCAGCTATTATCGTGGCTGTGGAGATTGACTTCTTTGCTTATATGGATGCATGGTGATGTTCAACATTGATGCTTTGGTTATACAATCAATATAGAGTTAAGGTTTTTCTTAAAATGAAATATGAACAAAAAACTTCAACTTACTTTATGAATCGGTTATATGCTGAAGGAACGCGTTGCCTTTTTTCTGGAGCTGTAAAATCATAACAAAATCGAACTCTTACTCGATGATCAAATAGAACATATATATGAAACACGTGAGTGCTGTTCAAGAATGAGAGTTGGGATCAATATTCTTACCGATGAAATATAAGCATCTAGTAAAAATTAATTTGAAGTTCAAAATCATTGCCAAGATTTATGATATAAGAATTAGCCAAGAATTAATAGGCAAGTTATATGGTCTCCATTCACTATGGTGGATGAAAAACTGGATAGACTTTCCTTGATTTCTCAGAAGAAATCCATCATCCTTGATATTATAGGGGATAGAGAAAAGAAAATCAATGCTTTGGGAGGGTGAAAAGGAAAGATTTCTTTAGTTCTCTCAATTTCCCTCCCATATCCTTTCCTTCATAGTTAAAACAATGAACCACGTTTATCCTTTTTAGCTAGGGTAAGGAAAATGGTTCTATCCTTTTGAAAACTAAGTTTAAAGAAAATATATTTTCCATATCTAAAATTTAAGTTTTTGAATGAGGTACCTTAACATTGTATTAGAGGAAGCTCACGAACTTAAGTCTCGGGCCATAAAATTAGGCAGGTGAAATTTTGATGAAAAAATTGAACACGCGGCTTGTACATGAGAAGGCTTGTAGACGACATGTTTTAATACTCGGCTAGTAATATTCCTTTCCCTATTTTCCATTCATCATTACCTTCTATCTTGCTATTCAAGGCAAACGATGCTGCTCTAATTAATGATATGTGGACAACCTACAATTTATGGAGGGCTATGGCTTACAAGAAAAAGGTGTTGCCTAAAAATTAAGCATACTAAGCATATGTTTGAGGATATGCCAATGTTACAATATGAGTTGGACAGTAATGTTATGTCGCAATCGTATGACAGGTAATGAATGAAGTAAAAAAGTCAGGTGCCCTTTTTATTACTTTTTGATAGAATTCATCTAAATCACTTGATGACATGTGGGCTTCATGATAAGATATTATTACCATCACTTTGAAATATAATCAAACTCTATATAGCAAAAGTGAGAAAACCCAATTCCAAGATTTTCCAAGGATTAAGGTATGGTAATACAGTTAAAAGAAGTAAAGACAAAATCCCTTGTAGAGATGCCTAAACTTTATGAACACGATGTGTGCGTACGTGTGTGTGCAGTTAAGAGAGAGAGCTTACGACGTATCGGAGTCATTCTGGGTTGTTCAAATGGTGCCAATTTGCTGCATCTTGATGATGAACCACATTCTTTAGTGGCAGCTAATTCAGTGGTAGACTGTTGTTTCTGGTGCTTCAGTCGTGCAAAACAAGACGAGCATTAGTTAAATGTACCTAGATTAGGCAAATAAGATAACATTGAGCATTTTACATACTTATATATATGGCATAGAAATTGAAGTGTTGCCTAGACAATCAATTTAGAGAGGAAAACTAAAAACTATTGCAACAAACAGCAAAAAACCTTAATTTGATTGGGGTAAGTTTGATAAAAAAAAAATGAACAAGATTGGAGGAAGAGATCCCTTTAAAGATTGAACACAAATTAAAATTGGGCTTACAGGTAGCACGAGATTAAAAGATTTTAATTTCTTTTTTTCGTTAATCTACCGTATCAGACAAAACACTAACTAGTGTACACAATTTGCAGGAATGTGGGACACCGAAATTAATGCATTAATTACTGTCTTTTATGAGTATGGTTTGTTTTATTTACATCAAAGGCAGAAGAATCTAAAGTAGTCCACTACACAAACTTGTTTGTTTTTGTGTATACCTGGAAATCTTGAAGGTGAACAGACTGAAAGGAAGCTCCCATATTAACAGACAGCAAATTGGAGCAATGGCCACATCGGACTGTGACAATGGTCAGCATACTGTTGCATGGAACGCTAACCTGTTCTCGTCACATGCATTAATTTCAATGGAAAAAATAGTATTGTCAGTACTTAATCCAAATCAACCATTCCAACCTATCTGTGCGTGTAATAGAGATATAAAATGAAGAAAGATTCATGTGAAAAATTTTCTACAAAACCCTAACGGTCAATCCTTTCTTTCTTAGTTTAGAATCAAGAGTTGATTGTTAAACTTAAAGGCGGTGGAAAATGCAAGAATCTGGGATTAGACTACGAGAAATATTTGAGATCAGTGTGTCTCAAGAAAGAAGAAGAATATTTATTGGTTCTCCTTGATTTTGCATATTTTTTTGGAATGAAGTTCGTTAGTGTAGCTTTCACAATAACGCCAATTTCACTGCAACCATCACGGGGACTCACATGGGCGAAAATAAGAAGTTATCTTGTGTGAAAACAAGACCATTGTAATCTCTCTTTCCCTTCTCTGATCTGACACACACTGTGTTTTTTTCGCGCGCGCGTGAGAGAGACTTTAATTACATTGTACAGTGTGAAATGTTGCTATTGTAGTGCGAAGACTAATCCATAACACATACAAACACACAATGAGATGTGTAACAGGCATCAAAACTTAGCAAGTACAATTATTAGTGAGTAGCCGGTGTACGAAGATGAAAATGAATTGCGGAATTAAACGTAAAGCACAAAAGAGCATAAAAAATTCATCAATCAAATCTTGGACAAGTCATGAAACTTAAATTTACTGTTGAAATCAGTAGAACGCTAAGAATCAGAGGCACGGCTGCTTTCAAGAGTAGGCACAAATCCTTGTAGATATTCCTTTACAAAGTAGGGTTCCAATCAGTTCAAACACACTTAAAGATTCATGCAATTTTTTTTAGATCATTAGGGTTCTTCAGCTTTCTGAGTACACTGGATCTTGATTTTTCTTTCTGGGATTTCAGATTTCAAGCTCTTGATTCACATGAAAGTTCTTTGGAGTTGCAAAATTTTACCTTCTTTCTGCTTATCAAGTTTATGTGAGATTTATGAAAAATAAAATCAAAATGGAAGAGATAACAAACTAATTTATTTCCTTTCAAGCAAGCCCAAATGGAACACTTACTTCCCTTTCATACCTAAATATTTTCACCATAAATTCATCGAAAAATCAGCATAAAATATCATAATATTTAGTTTAAAAGTAGTAACAAAATCCAATAATTCACCACCTGCATTCCACTTAAAAAAGTTATCTTTTTTCCACTTGCTGCTGCAAAACTTTTGGGGAAAAAATCTAAAAATTAGAAGTAAACAAAATAAACAATTTCCTTTTAAGTGTTTGATAATATCATGGATCACCACCTTTAAAATTAAGCATGAAATTTGATAAAATCCCGTACTTGATCTTGGGATATGAAGAATTAAGGAATTAATGAAAGAATTAAAGTATTATACCGCGAGAATTGTGTTGCAGAAGTTGCAGTTAACATAACAAACACGTTCGGAGCCAGTCATGTCCTGTGACATTTTCGTCGGATCCTCGCGAAGAGAGACCAGTGAAAAAGTTTTTTAACTAAAGAAGATGAAGAGCACAAGAAAATAAGTCAAGCAATAAAGGAAAAAAGGCTAATAAAAGAGAGAATGAATCATACATACAATACAAGTTGTGCTTATAGAGTAGATAGAGAGTGAAAAAAATGTACAAAATTCGAAGATTAGAAGATAGGACTGGTCTGGTCGGTACTGGGGAGTAAATGTGAAGTAAAGTAATTAATTAGTATGCTAGTGGTATTGTTAAAAAATGGCTGTTTTCATGGAAATTTTGATTATGGATTTTACAGAGAGAGAGAAGGGGAGGGTGGAGTGTGCGTAGGGGTAGGGTAGGGGTACTATCATGATTGATGAAATGAATGGGTAGGAGTCATCTGTTGTTTTCTAACTAGACTGGTTTGTGTGTAGCGGACGAGGGGGGCGAGATATTACAGCTTTGGAATGTTTAGGGAATTGAGTGAGATATATAATTAACCTCCTAATTTAGAGTTTAGAGTGTCAACTCTATACAACTTCACACACGACGTCTTATTTGCGTTAACGTCGCTGAGTAAATGAAAGATGTCTACACGTATGGTTTGAATTGGATATGAGAGGTATGTCAATTTTACTATGTTTTTCTTGTTTTTAATCAATGTCTTGTTTAATTTTTAACGTACGTACCAGTTCTTCACAATCTATTGCTCGTAAATACTGAGATAGGCGACCTGCTAATTTATATGGGTTCTTTTGCTTCTACACACGATACAACATGAAGAAGTCTAAATTGTTAGCTAGTTCGTGTAACTTGTTATTTTTGGTAACGTTTTTATAAAAAGGAAAACTGATTTATTAAGTAATTAGTTAGCTAATAAAGGTATTGAATACTAGATAATGATAAATGCTAGGAAAGAAATGTAGTCTAGAACATTATTCATAGGATTATCTAAACCTCCTAATATGTAATGATTTGAAGTTTAAACACAAAAGACACCAAATATAAGAATACTTTTTAAAATGAAGAAACAAAAGAGTCCGGTGATACGTCAAATAAGAAAGAAGTGTGTAGACATGACACCTTACATGCAACTAATTGAAAGATTTTACAACATATACACGTCATATGTAAATAAAGTTAAGGAATATTATGTGTGCCTAAAAAAGGAAGTTATTTCACATTTGGGGTAAAACTTAAAAAATAAATAAACAAATCATTCTCTTTATAAAGATGCTCTTCGGTTGGGGATATATTCTACCCAAAGAAGTCTCTAACAAGTGAACGAGAATGTAACGTATTACGAAATTCATCTAGTAGATCAACTATAGTCGTCGGAATTAAACTCTTAAAATGAAATTAGTAAGAAGATTTTTTAAATCTATGACTATATCTATATGACTTTTCTAGTTATGTTTTTTTTTTTTTTCCAATTTGAATTAAATATTTAACTAATTCAAAGCAAAATATTTAAAAGATAATGTTACTTTATATATTGTCGAGATATACCACGCTTGCGCGCCTTGCTTGTGGACTTTAGCTTTCAAAAGAAAAAGGAACAACTCAACATAGAAATGAAAGACTAGGTGAATATATGTATATAATAATAATAATAATAATAATAATAATAATAATAATAATTACTAGAAAATAAGAAAGAACAAAAGCGGTTGATTTGACTTTTAAAAAAAAGGACAATACTTTAAAATTATTTTCTTTTAATTATTGTGCTACTAACTTAATTATATAATATATTTTTTAAATATAGCATATATATTTTCCTTATATTTCACTTTTAAAAATATTGTTAGATTAGACTTCTAAATGAGATTTGATCAGTCAAATTAGGCCGGGTGCGGTTTGGATTAGGGATGGCAAAAAAACCCG
>CAIGRN010031673.1:0-23154 GCA_903798345.1 Fraxinus anomala
GTGTAACAGGCACGAGAGCTAATGAGTCAAGTAAATCCATTTCTGTGCCACCTGAGGTAGTTGGAGCAACAACATTTGGCATAGTTGGTGCAGCTGTTAACAGAGAAAAGGGAAAAGAAAGAAAAACATCCCCGATGACAATCTTGTATTAAGTTGACAATTCTAAAAGCAAAAAGAAAAAAATTATGATCAAGCCCCTATTGGGCAGTAAACAAGCACTTATTTGGTGTTAAATGAGAATATGGAAGCTAAATTGTATATCCATTAAGGTGGACATCGTGCTTGAATAATCTTTTGATCCCAATTATATAAGAAAAGGGTTTAAAAAATCTCGAGTTCTGTTAACTTCAAACTAGACAAATCTTCAGATGGAATAAAATTGGTCAAGGAGCATTCTGCCATATACACCCGATTGAATATTGAATGTAAATCACTGGAGTAAGATATCAGATATTCGCGTCACTGTTAACTTCAAACTAGACAAATCTTCAGATGGAATAAAATTGGTCAAGGAGCATTCTGCCATATACACAAGATTCAATATTGAACATAAATCACTAGAGTAAGATATCAGATATTTGTGTCAAACCTAGAAACAGTACCTACCATCATTCCTTATATTTCACATATCAATGTGGCCTCGTTCTAAGATATTTTTGAGGGATTTAATGTGACGTCTGGGAAAGTATCAACTCTCTCTCTCTCTCTCTCTCTCTCTCTCTCTCTCTCTCTCACACACACACACACACACACACACTCTCGCATGCAAAGCACACACGGGGAAGTGAGAGAGAGAGAGAGAGGTTTTCATTGTTTAGGTTCTGATAAAAATTAGTAAATGGATGTGCATGTAATCCACTAAGTCTCCTGTTTCTACAATGAAATCACTTACAAGAGGAATATTCATGTCAAATAATTCCAATGTAGCTATTGATAACAGAATATATCTTGCAAAAGAAGGAATTACACGACACAATCAGATGTACTCATGAATCATATAACCTCCAAACAACCATGACAGTAATTGGAAGCACCAAAAGAGATAAATTTGCAGTTAAGGTTTCTCCAACTTTGGTAGGCATCTTTGCAAAACCAATTCAATATACAGGGTTAAAGTGAACAAGAGCCAACAACAACCCATATCAGCACAGACAAGTCTTCGTCAGCACCGGAGACCAGAATGAAGAAATTCATGCGGGGTAAGAGTTGTTTGTTTGCATATATAGTCAACAAAGTGGTATATGTTGGCTTCCCATCACTTTAGCCTTTATTGAGGAACAAATAACAGTGGCAGACACTTCAACAATATATAAAACATCTAATAAAACAATAGGAAACACATAAACAACTATCAGCTTACCTAGACAATAAAACTTAAATGTTTCCCAGCAGTTATCCAAACACCAAAAGATTCTAAACGGAATATTTCAACTTAAACAGCATAACCTTTTTCAAATTCTGCATTTCATATATTTTACCTTCAATATGACCAGGTACAAGCAAGTTTTAAAATAGAATATAAGATCCCCATCAAGCAAAAAAACTTGCAATTACAATGAAGTCACTGAAACAAACTTTAGGAAATCAATGGTTGATAATCCATTACCTAAACCACGTGGATCAAATTCATCAAAGCCATCAACTTTCTTATTATCTGGAGCTGGAGCTGGAGCTGGAGCTGACGGTGAAGTAAGAGGTTGTGGTGAAGCAGCTGTTGCATTACTTGGACTAGCACTTGAGGGAGGATGGGATGCTTTAGGTGCAGATGCTTGGGAAGGTTCTCCATCCCTTTTGACAATAGGAAGTTAGAACCAAACCAGAATAGTTCATGACAAGCTAGACAATAGCACAAATTTGTTACCTTTCACTATAGGTGGGACTACGTGCACCATTAACAGCCTCCTCATAATTAGGAGGAGCATCAAGATGTTGTTCAGAATATTTACGATCAGACGGCCTGCCCATAGTACTAAATCCAAAATAAAAATTTCATAAATGAGAGAGTCAGTTTATATATATATGTTGTAAAAGTTCCATGACATTTACCTTCCATCTTGAGAATGATCATCAGCTTTGGCACCACTTCCTCTGCAATTGGAAATATTAAGGTTTAATAACATCTCTTACATGAAAATGAATTTTTTCTTGATATAGGTAATAAAGATAAAACTAATTAAACACAATAGATACTATTAGAAATAAATGAATACAAAACCACCCAGCTTGGGAAATTCCAGAGTACCTAATACAACAAAAAGTAGTACTGCTAGAATCATGTTCTGCCCAAATTGATACAAGTTGCCAGCAGAAAAAGTGAGCTTTGGTCCACTAGTATTTTTGACACTTCATGATCAAAATCTTTCATGCATATAATGCTGTTAGAATTTTCTCTTATCTTAAAGATCAATAGAACCAGAATGCACTTTCTGAAGAGAGGAGGAGGTACAAAAAATTAACTACAAAGCTTGATTTCACTTATGAATATGGAAAATAGTTTAACCTTGAAGAATATTGGGCATCGTCTTCATAAGCACGATCTCTATCTCGATCAGCACTTCTACTTCTTGACCCATATTGATAATTATCAATGCTTCGACTTCTTCCAGGGTAGTCATCATCCCTATAGCCACCTCGACCAGAACGCTCCTCATATTCTCTGTTGTATCTATCCCCATCACGGCCATACGAATCCCCATACCTACCATATCTGTCATCATCTCTTTGGCCCCATTCTCTTTCTCTCCCATAAGCATTATGGTCATCGTCTCTGCTTCCAGAACGATCCTCATCAAATCTGTCACCATATCCTCCTCCGCTTGAATAAGAACCAGGCCGATACATATTACCCATCGAAGTGTTGCGGTACCTGTCAAGGTATTTATAAGAAATCCATTTAGTTAAACAACAAGCAAGAACCAAGGATATCTAGGGTTTGTTTAGTTGCATGCTAATCTTGAAGCAAAAGGAAACAAAAAATGGTAAAGATGTATTCAGAGACCACCCAATAATTTAGAAGGTAAACTACATCACATTGTTGTTCCGAAACTGTTGCCACATTTGGCCCAACTTCTCCCGGAAAAACCCCCAAAATTTGAAAAGTGAAGAAACTATTTTGTACTTAGAGGGATAAAAATACAAGAAAACTAGGAACAGATTTCCTTAAATGCTTAAACAGAAAAGTTAAAACTTGAACTCACAATTCATATCCGCCCTGAAAATGAAATGCCAGATGCACTATCAAAATGTATAATATTCCTAGAGGAAAGCACTGGTGACAAACTGATACTTCTGAAGTTGTAACAGAAGCAGACATATAACGAAGTGCATAATCAGGCAAAAATGCAAGGCACACTTACTTGTCCCTGTTAGCAGCAGCCTTCTGACGAACTTCTTGTATTCTTTCCTTGTCATTTACAAGAACCACCAGACTCTGAGACTTCTTTCTGACATTGTTTCCCTGATCCCTTCCACTGGAATCAATATATTGAAAATCGGACAATGTCTATCACAAGAAAAGAAATTGTAAATGCTACCACAGCCAACAAAAAAATTTCAGATCAATCTAGCAGTTCACAGAATGTAATTAGCATTTTGCTTATAAGAAAGGTAGAGGTAAAATTTAAACTCACAGATATTTGGTATGCATGTTCCCGGATCTCATCTATGACACGTTCTGAACCATGAGCTACCAAATATTCCGAAACAGTCAAAGCCTGGAAATCAACATGACATGTTAATATGACAAAAAAACAGCAACATGATGACCACAGTCAAAGTAGGAAAGGAAGGTTAAAAAAAATAATATAAAAGTATCCCTTAAGGAGGATGTCTTTACAATAATACAGAAAAAAAAAGTAATACATTTTCCTTCACTTTGCACAGGGAGGGAAAATCTAAGGGATTTTTAATTAACCAAGATTTTACAATAAGAAAACACACAAATTGCACCAGGATATAGATTAATGAGGGAGGAATACCACCTTGTAAACATGTCGCCAATTTTTTCCAGTATCATTGATACGCTTCCAGATTATTGACATTATCATCTGATACTCATGACTGTTGGAAATTGAAAATGAACACCTTCTAATGGAAACAGACGAATTAAAAAGAATATTTTCAAAGATTTTAAGCTTACTAGTTTCTTGTTGCCTGTGCAATATCAGCAAGAAGTGATCCATGAGGACCCCAAGGTTCATTGCTAGTTGCATCAAGAACCTAAAACAGAAACCAAATACTACTTAGAAACTGTTTAAGAAAGCCAACTACAAGTAACTGTCTTTCCTCTATTCTTATTTTCTTAAGTGAATGCACTTGATATTCTCTTTTACAGACTAAAGACTAAACTCGCTCAAGGGTGTCAAATCCATAAAGAGATTAAAGGAAAATAAAATCACCTTCTGTTCTATTGAAGGGACTTTAAGAACTTTTTTATTCACTTCTCTCTTACTGCAAGAAGACAGTAAAGCTTGCTCAGTATAAACTCCAGTAACAAAATTTTAAACAAATTAGCAAAGAATCAATCAAACAAAAAAGACCAAAAACAACAATTCTTAAAACACGTAATAAGCATTTTCTTATGCTTTTCGCTGGCATACACCTTGGACAAGTTTTTAGCACCATGGTACAGTAGAAAAGTCCAACATGCCCCAAGAACTACAATGAGGACGCATTTATATAAACATAACTGAAAAGCTCAGAAACATATCTTTGGGAATACAATTAAACTTACATGTCGCGAACAGTTTGATCAAAAGCCTTCTTCATATCAAATTTGACTTACGAGGCCGAATCAATAATTCCTTTATTAATTATTCTGCACAAACAAACGTAAATAATAAATCAACTATTATACAACTCTGCAACAGTACTTTCTCTCATATTTCTTTTTGGAGGCGAGAGTCAAAGGCTTTCTTGTCATTCGTATTTCATTCCAATCAATTCAACGAGAAAATGAAATTCAAACAGCAAATTATCCTAAATACAAAATAACACACAATCTAATAATATCGATAATACGAAGTTAGATCAGGAAAACTAACCCAAGGGGATCAGATCAAATGCACCCATACAAAAAATTAAAAAAAGAAAAAAAAATGAAAAGAAAAAAGATCATAAAATTCAAACCTGATGAAAATTGGCTGCTGCTGCTTCAAATGTATCAGATCTGAGAGATAAATGGTTTTTCGACAGGGAATGAGGATCGAAGAAAGCGAAAAGAGAAGAAGAAAAAGAAGGTGCCGAAGAAAGAAAATTCATACAGCGGAAAGGAACAGCTGTGACCTGCTGTCCCCCGTTGAAACAATAATTTACCAATATAGAGAGACACCGCACCTTGCACGGTATTTTCTTATTCTTGTCTTTTTTCTTTTATTTTCTATTTTCTCTCAAGTACTTGCCACTCAAAACAATAAAAAAATAATGCATATATTATCATATTTAATTCATTTAACTTATATTTACTTTTTAGTTAATTTTTAAATAAAAGCTAGTCATAGAGTGTTATTTTTACGAAAGAAAGCGAACGAAATAATTCTTATTTGTGTCATACACAATTTCAAATATTTAATTTCATTGTAGCAAAAGGACAAATTCATGAATTTATTTAATTCCACCATTAGTTGACTAGAAAAGTTGTTTTTATACAATTTTTTAATCGATTTTAAAAAGATAAAATGGTAAATTTACATTTTCTCAAATAAAATAATGAAAAAAAAAAATCTTCACCCACTCTCCAATTTCACCTTCATCCCCAACCCCTCAAACTTATTGCGGCACAATTATTAGCGCATTGCTTTAATTGGAAGCTGCCAAGTAACATGTTACCTACTGAGTTAGACATGACCTGTTTCTACCTATTGTTTGTAAAAAATAATCAAGTCAAAAGATATCCCTAAAATCTTATTGTTATTTTCATTTTAAGAACCTCTTTCTAGGGTGTGTTTGAGTCACATTATTTTTAAAAAATATATTTTGAAGTAGTAAATTGATGGATAATATGTGGTTGAAAAAGAAGAAAATGTTATTGATGTGATGGAAAATATTATTTTATTAAAGAATGTGTGGTTGAAAATGAGTAAAAGAATGAGAATGAAAATTTTAGTGTGACTCAAACAAGGGCTACTGAAAACGTTTCCAGTACACATGCTGCCTTATGCCTGTTTGGGAGTTTTGTGTACTGAGTTAGGAGCATTTTTTTAAAGTATCAATTTTGAGAGTTTATGAGTGGATTGATTTTGAGTGATTTTTTAGTAGCGTTTCTTAAAATAGTTCAATCCATGTTTGAGAATTTATCATTTACCGGTTCTGAAAGTTTTTTTAAAAAAATTGCCGCACTATATTGATAAGTATAAAATAAGATTATTTTATAAAGATTGTCATTAAGAACATTGCTTTGAAATAAAAAATTATTTAATTTTAGTTCATATGAAAATATATTATTTTCTAATTAATAAAATTATAATTATGAGTTAGGTAACAAAGAAAAGTATTCTTATTTTTCCTACTTTCATCGTGTTCGGTATATGTTAGACTCCGCACGGCGCAAAGTTATTAATTCCGCACATTGTGGTGCGGAGTTAATAACTTCGTACTGTGCAGAGTTTCATTCCGTACAGAGCGGTGTTACTACTCTGCGCTGAGATGAGGTGTATTCCTTTTACTTCGCGACGTTTGACTCCATGCTGTAATTTCCTAAAAAATATAACTTTACATTTTTTAAATTATTGATTTATTTTTTATTCTTTTGCCAAAAAATAAACATTTCATTATTCTACTTAATTAAATTTGAGTGATAACATTTGCTTACATTTCACCCAAACTAAATATAATTTCACTTATTTCTAATTTAATAATTCAAAAACATTGATACAAATTACAAAAGCTCGTATTCATTTACAAATTAATTTAATTCTAGAAAACGTTCAATTCTATTATAAAAAACACAACTTCATTCCATACATATAAGAAAAAAAAAGGTCATCCACACTGAAAAACACAACCATCTAAATAAATGATGGAATTTGAGACAGTTAAATCATTCCGAGACAAATAAAACAACCGTGTTATTGCCCTGCATTTTGCTTTGCTACCATCCCGAGCCTTAGCCTTAGCTGTATTGTGTTCTTCTTTTTCAATGCCACCGGAGTGAAATAAATTTTGGTTGCTCTCTTGTTTATTTACTTTTCCAATACAAGAAAGATATTTTACAAAATATCAACTGCAATACCTTTGCTTCTCCAATACAAAATATGCATGGAGGAAGAAGATATTTATCCAATTTCAAGTGCAATACCTATGAAAAGGATATTTTACAAAATATCAACTACAATACCTTTGCTTTTCCAATAAGAATACAAAATATGCATGGGGAAAGAAGATATTTATCCAATTTCAACTGCAATACCAATTAGTCAACAAAGATGGTTGGCTACATAGGAAGTGACTGTAGCAAAAACAGATAGAAAAATGATACATTTGAAAATTCATGTCAGGGAAGATGAGCAGTGTGATCAGGGGATTTCCTATTTTAAGAGAAGGAGGGATAATAATAATTTCCATCATTTAAATTCAAAAAAAAATCGGTACATTTGTCCATGATAGGAAAAAATTTAAAGAGAACTCACAATGAAATAAATCTTGAACACCATCAACAGTAGCCATTACGGCTACTACCTGTCTGATGATCGAACCAATTCCAAAAGTCATATATTCCATTCTTCGTCAGAAACTGAAACAAAACACATGATGAATGAGGACTTACAAAAACATCGCATAATAGTAGATTAAAAATCTATGAAAGACCGTCTTACATTTCTAAATAAGAACACATAACAAAGAAGGAAATTGAAATATGTTAAAAAAAATTTAAACATATAGCGAGAACTCATGAAAACCTAATGCAAAATAAATCGAAACCACAAATAACAAAGATCTCTAATTACACATTTTGGAAACAAATGAAACTCATAAAATTGAGCATTTAATTGTTGAACTAAAATTAAATCCTGTAAGGTTTACACTGTTCAAATTTTTTCAAAAATTTGACATATGAAAAAGTAGCAAAAATCAACTTGCTTCGAAGACGATGAACTAAATCTCTTAAATCAAAATTCTCCTCAAAAGCACATAAATTTCATTAGTCACTAAATAGAAATTGCTAAATAATTATTTATAGGTAATTAAAACATGAAATTTAGGGATCTTCGAAATTGAGAGAAAATAAAAATAGAGGATTATCATATAAGAGTACTTGTCTTGATCTAAAGAATGAAGGGCTCCCCGTAGGTCTCAATTGCACTATCAAATCCTTTAAGAAACACGGAAAAAAAAGTATCTAAACAAAGGTAGAAGAGCTACCTAAAAAATCAGAACATGGAATTCCCAAAACTAAAGAACTATTTTAATTATTTATGAGATCATATATACTCAAAACCCCCCAAATTGAGGCCAAGAAAAATGTCCATTAAACTCAAAAACTAGAAGGAAAATGGAAAACCCAAAACAAAATTTATCGAACTCCAGGTATTAGCCCTATGACGGATCCTTCTTCTTCATTGTCTTTGTCGTCCTCATCGCCAAAGTCATTGTTGAAGTCAATGGCCGCCTATGGTGCCGGCAAAGTTGTAATTTAGTAAGATTAGGAAAGGTATAAAAGATTGTTACAAAATGAACAAAAGGTATATGAATATACCCAAGATATTTGATGTAAACTCGTTTCTGAATAGTGCCTATCCAGATTGAGCGTGAACACGAGTGCTACAAAACGGATTCCCTCTTTTAGAGTATAGGGGAAACATACTCTGAAGAGATAGGAGAAAGAAATTAAACATACTTTTGATTATAAACCAGCACAACAATTATGACCTCAAATATAAGACCAATTAGTAAATTAAACAGGGCCGACAACCAAAAATCATCGACTTCTTTCGTGGTTTGAATAGAAAATAAATAATTAATGCAACCTTTAAAAAAATATAATTATTTTAAAAATGTAAAAAATGGTTAGTGGCATGATATCATCGAAGAATATAGCACCCAAGTTGCAAGATTTCATACCATAATATATGTAGACTGTATGCCACGTGCTGTCAAACTTGTACGTCATGGGAATTAAACGGTTTTTATAGTTAGTCAAGTCAAGATTTAGAAAAGAAAGACAATTATAATTTTCAATTAAATTATTTGTACATTATTGTTGACACTGTGTGATATGCGAAAAATTTGATCATTAATTTGAATAAGTTATTCAAATAAATTGTCAGACTGTCTGCTACATCACAGTGTCATTAAAAATATCAACAAAAGTGTAAGTGTAGCAAGATTTATAGGAGGAGATATTGTGATTGGAATTTCATTTGATTTACAATTCTCTAATGAAGGGTTTCATCGATCATTCGATGCGGTCATTGATCATGTTAGGTTTTTAATTATGTAATTGGCAATTCTGTAAACAAAAGGGACTTAATTGTAAATGTTGTAAAAAGTTAAGGAGTAATGTATAATTATATGAAAATAGGTTTTTTAGGTCTAGTGTTCGAATATGGCAAAAAGAAGGAAAAAATGACATGGATTTTAGCTAGATTGTCGCCATGGATTAGCTCGAGCATCAAAAACAGAACCTCCGTTGCTCGACTATCTCCCTGCCTTTTCTTGAGCGACAGCCTGTTGCTCGACTATCGCTGAGCCCTCGCTCGAGAGTTAGTGTTGTCCATGAAATTTTTATTTCGCGATTTAAAAGTTTTTTTCCTCGGCCCATTACTTTCTTAACCTACCTATAAATACCAAAACACATCTGAACGTAAGAGACAAAGTCGATCATTGAGAGAGCTTCATCAGAGATAACTCTTTCATATTCCTTCTTTCAAACTTCGTCCTGTGAGATTGTTTTGGTGAGAAATTTTGGTGAGAAAAACATCACTTTCATAATTCAAATACCAAACTGTTCTTTCCTCCGCATATGTCAGAGTTACTCAAAATCGAGGGAAGTTGACTGAAGTTCCAGTTGGTGAAGAACTGGGTGTTCTTCATTATCCACCAGAGATAAACGGTTCCGCAAGGCTAGGAGTTTTGCAGGGTAGTAGATTCCATGAGAGCTTTGAAAATTGCAGTTAATGATTGGTGCAGGAGAGCACAGTTTCCAGGAGAGTTGTAAGAACTTCAGTCCGGAGATCAGATAGTACGTGTCGTCGTCTAGTCTGGTAGACTGTAAGTGTCTGAATCGTTTATAGTGGATTGACTGGTAAAGTGCCCGAAGTTTTTTCCAATTGGGTTTCTCTGTGATCATACCGTTATTTATTGATTATATTAACTACGGTATTTAAATATAGGTAAATTGACTTGCATGCTTAATCGAGATTATTAATTGGTGACATGTTGCTAATTAATTATTTATTTTAATTCCGCATAATATACCTATTTTAATTAATTTGTATTGTTGCCAAACTTAAATATCTATTTACATGTAATTTCATGAGAAAATCAATGGGTTTTGAGTTGGGCTTAAAAATTGAAACAAACAATTTATCTGAGAGATTAGGCTGGGGATGGGGCNAATTCCGCATAATATACCTATTCATCCCCCTCTAGGTATAGTTAGGGTCGAACTACATAAATTTCAGATTTTTTCACCCAACTACAAATTAGCTTAATCAGAACAATTTGTTAAATCAATTGTTGAAATGCATTTGGATCGAAAAATGAAATCAACTATGTCGATGAAAGAAAGATCGTTTTTATCAGTCAATTTATAACTTTCAAATTATCCAGTTGATGGGAAAAAATGTGTTAACCAAAATTATATATTTACAAGTTGTCACATGCTTATTGATAATATGAACTATAACACAGACAGATAGTTGAAGTATGCCTCTCACTATTGGCTCAAGGAAGTATGCTATTGAACTCGTTTTTTGCACGTACATGTGGACAACAGATATCGGGCTCACTCGCAACCATGCAAGCTAATTCCAACACACTTGGACGAATCACTAGTCAACAAAATGTTTCAATTTGGATGTGGGTGAAGTTTTATAACGCGAGACAAAAATGTTATGGCGTCGACGACATATATAAACAGGGTTGCATAATAAAGAACAATCGAAAACAAACAAATCCAAATCCAAAGTAAAGCATTTAACTCAAACAATTTAAGGGTGACAGAACGAGAGAGAAGATGAAGTATAGCTTCAAGTTTATAATTGCATTAGTCTTGAAACAATACGAGAGAATATTTGTAGTGTTACAAATGAAATGGTGCATGTTGGATGAGAAAGCACGTGGCTTCACCTCCTTAGCCGAAATATCCTATAATAGGGCATAAATCTAACTTCACTAGTCATGTAACGCATTTAATACTCTTAAAGATTCAACCACCCTACAATTTATGCTGACAGAATTTGGACATGTTTGACTAATTTTATGAAAGTATTTTAGCTAGAAGAGTTTTTAGAGAAAGATAGTCCATTGTAGTTTTTTTAAAAGCACTTCTGGAATATGAAGTGTTTTAAAAATTAATTTTCAAACAAAAAATAAAGTAAATTCTTCCAAAAGCTCTTTTACATGAAGTTTTTCTATATAAAGTAAAAGCAAATGCAAAAGTCATGCCAAATGGACCCTTCATCCTTCCATATTCTCTCACACCCACACGTTCCTGTACATACGAACACGTATAAGTTTGTGTATATATAAATGTTTATATACTTAAATGATGATATTCTTTGTCCATCTAAATTTTACTTAAATGATGTTATACTTACTGATTTTATTTATTCACTCTGTTCTTTATCTATTTTATTGTTACAATAATTTATTAGGTGGTAATTTAGATAAATGATATGCATGCATAAAATTTTATATTCGATGTCAATGTAGAAATCCTTATATTTTATTTGCCAAGATTTAATGATAGAATAGATATGGTTGCGTGCTAAAATATGTCCCATTAGAATCTTTTGGCATGTACATGGGTTTGTCAACATTATTGATTTTTAATACTTAATAGTAAACTTTTAGAAAACTAGCCAAACATACCCTCTATTTAATTGAGTTTCTGCGTTGCCCATTATTTCAAAATAATTTAACTGTACGAACATGATCATAGGTTGATATAATCAAATTGTTTGTAACTTTTTTAAAAAAAAAAAAGGTGCTTAATGTTAGTGTAATTCCTAATTCTGTGGATACAATTAATATGGAGCCTCAGTGATGAGGCGTGCCTTTGAATAAGCTCCACGTGGGATGCCACGTAGACTTCATATGGAGCCTCGGTGACGAGGCGTAACATATGCCACTTTAGTTTTGGTGGGATGCACTTGCAAACTTTTCTTATAAACAGGCTGCCTACACTAAATCTTGCAAATAAAATCCCTTTGAAGCTTTTTCAAAGAAAAAAATAAGTACAAACATCTAAAGGCTTTTGGATGTGCTTGTTATCCATTTATAATCAGACCCTATAATAAGCACAAGGCAGGCTTTCATACTTCAAAATGTGTGTTTCTTGGATACAGCATTGCATTTATGGTGATATATACATATAGCCTAAAGTATGACATATGATGAAAACTAATTTNTTTCAAAGAAAAAAATAAGTACAAACATCTAAAGGCTGTTGGATGTGCTTGTTATCCATGTATAATCAGTCCCTATAATAAGCACAAGGCAGGCTTTCATACTTCAAAATGTGTGTTTCTTGGATACAGCATTGCATTTATGGTGATATATACATATAGCCTAAAGTATGACATATGATGAAAACTAATTTCCTTTCGCTAAAGGTTTCTCCACTCCCACTCATATCATTCATTCTGATCAAGTTCAAAATCAATTGCATTTTATAATTGGTTTCCAAATTACTTAAGCACATGCGGGATGATAGACCATGAAGAGGCCTGTATCCAGTTTCAGTCCCTTAGGTCAAGATTCGTCACATCAAGAACCATCCTTTAGTTCAGGGGCAAATCAACAACATGAACTTTCTCCTTTAAAATAACCTCATAACAGTCCTTCCTTGCAATCAAAACCTGTCTCTAAGCAGCCCAAAACAGCTTACACACCATATGCAAACAACGTCTAAGTTAGGGAGATTCTATAAGCCCATTTCTTTTGCAATTTTGGATCTACCAAAGGTCACTCGCTATTTGTTGATGCACAACCAATCCAACTACCAATTTTACCAAAGCCATAAGCATTGTGGATTTGTATTAGTTAATCTCTACGCATGTCAGGACTTGAGGAGAGGCTCAAGAGGCAGCAGCCTCAGGTCTAGAAATTGTGGGGTGTTGGGTATTTTGATACCAAATAAACTTCGGGAGGATGATGAATAATCGGGACGGATACTAGATTCAGTTATTATAATTGAATGAACTTAAGTGCTATAAGGTCGAAAATCACACTTTGTAGCCCAAATTACAAAGGACCATGACTACTTAACGAGCTCGACCCATTACTTAACCTATTATATTACATATATATGTAGGTCCTTTGTGTGCATTCACACAACACACGGTTTCTCCTCATTTCTTGGACTTTGACCGTGCCTCTTCTTGGCACTTCCTTTTCATGATTTCTGGCCTCTGTCTTCTTGCCTATGTGGCTGTCGTCACTGCTCATTCTCTGTCGATTCATTACCGGGAACTTGAGCGCCGGATTGTGACCTTTCGTGCGCTGCTTCGTGCCTCCGATTATGCCTCTATTTCGTTCCCCGTTTGGTGCTGCTTCTGTGTAGTTATATCTTGTGTGATCCATTTGAGTGGGTAATCTCGATCCAATTTGTGTGGTGTTGCTGTGTGATTTTTGGCTCCTAATTTGAGCCTCGATCCATCATTTTGGTGCCAAATCTTTGGAGTTTTCTTCCAATTTACATTGATTAATTCTATTGTTTATCTAATAGTTAACTTACTTTATGGTCGTTAATTGTCTTTTAGGTGATTTAAATTCTACATGGGGCCCAAAATTTTCATTTTTTTTTTTCTTTTGGAAATTTTTAATCACGATGATAAAATTTAATATCATGAACAGACATTTTGGGAAACCATGAACAGACATTTTGCTACATTTCTTTTATTTTTTGGGAAATTTGCACAATTAGTCCCCTAACTTTTACCGCCTCTAGTAAATTTATCTTAACACCTAAATCAATCTCTCAAAAAAAAATTTTTTTTCTCTTTTTCTTTTTTAACTTTCACTTTCAAAATTTTGAAGAAACCCCATTTTACTTTTGGGAGAAATGTAGTCATGGTACCAAACGTTTCATTCAAATTTCATATATCAAAAATTTTTAAAAAAAATCACAACCTACCATCGTATCCTTCTTTCCCAAAACCACTCCACATAACGCCACCTCCACCTCCGGTAGCCACCATTACCCACCCAACGCCAACACCACCACCACCACCCGAATCCAAGTTCAAATTCAAACATTTCTGATTCCCCTAGCCATTCTGGAACCTCTATGAATATTATTAAATCCCAGCTCGAAGAAATGATCCTCCATTCGACAGCTCCTCCCCTTCCTCCCTTTGCTCCTGGCTTCTGTTGCTAATTTTTCGATTATAATTCGCCTCTTTTTCGCCATCAAAGTTCAACACCCACAACTTATACACTCCAAAAAAGCGGTGGCAGCGCGGAGGTGGTGTTGATTTTTTTTTAAGAGAATAATTGACCTCCTGCTTCCAATTGCAAGCCATTGTCTTTCCACAATTGTTTGTTCGACGAAGCGTAAGGGGAAATGGCGGCAGTGGTGGTGGAACCAGATCAAACAATAGAAAAATAATTGTTGTTTTGAACTCTGAAAAATTCCTTTCAAAATCCAATTCACAAAAAAGGACTCACAATTAGTTGATTTATGTTGATATCTGTTAAGTCTCGAACCCTAGACCTTGCTGTGGCTGAAAGTGTGCTTCCAAAATTAAGTGAAAGTTGTGTTTCCTAAACAGCAACTCTTTAAGTGGGTGCATTTAACTGGATTGTGACACGTGGTATTCTGGTGGCCATTGGATGAAGTTCTGAATGTTTCTAACCCTAAATACCACTTACCTGAACGATTCGTATTCATTCTTTTGAGAAATTGGTTCGACGTTGGCTCTCTCACTCCCTTTCTGTGAAACCCTTTCTTCTTCGTGATTTAGGGTTCATCGTACTTGATGAATTAGTAGGAAGAGTCTGTAATAGTTCAGATCGAAAGCTTATTGTATTGTACTGAGTGTTCTGTATAAAGAATCTGAGTGATTCTTGTGAACAGTAAATTGCTGTGTCAAATCTGAGTGGTTTGGAGTGAGATTTAGGTGGAGAATAGTTCGATCTATGTGATTCTCCAAAGATATGTCTCTGTGATTTGATTCTTGTAATATCTTGAACATTCTTGTACCTTTACTGTCGGTTTTTGGCTTTATAGTGCAACCAAATTTTATCCATTTATAATGGATGCTCGACAGGGGATTAGGCATTAGAAGTGGTCGCCGAACCTCTGGGGCTAAGGCCGAAAAATTCTCGTGTTGATTTTTTTTTTCTTGCACTTTATGTTTATGTTTTGTTAGTTAGGTTTTTGATCTTGGCTAATCATATTTCTTTCTCGACTTTTCAGTGGTATCAGAGCCTGGTCTTCTGAATCTTGATACCGAATCATCGAGTAAACTGTGGATCTAAAACCTATTCCAAACCGTGTAAACTTTACTGAAGGAATTTGAGCTTACTAGTCTCATTTGGTGAGATCTTTCCTATACCTATTTTGAGTGTTATTTCTATTTTCTAGAGTTTCTTTAATTTTTCCCTTGATTTAACTTACACTATTACCTACTGAGACTTGTCTTTGTCCAAAGGCTCCTGAGAGGCCTTGAAAATCTGAGATAAACTCGGTACTGGGGTGTAATTGGAGGATCTTAAAGGAAAAATTCTGTGAAGCCTAGGAACTGTGATCTCTGTGTGTGGTTCTTTCTTATACTGTAATATTTGTTCATTGTTTGGATACATAAACACGTGTACATTATTGCTGTCTAATCTATATCAGCTTAGTGTACCTTTTCTGTATGTTTTCCTTATTGTTATTTGATTCAAACGTGCCTAACTTCTTGACATATGTGATGGCAACCACTAAATTTAAATTAAACCAATATGATGGGAGGGGAGATTTTAATATGTGGAGTCAGAAGATGAGAGTTGCTTTAATGCAAATGAAATGTGCTAAAGCATTGGATGGTTCTTGGCCTGAACATATGACTAACACTAAAAGGACTGAATTAGAAAAAGTAGCTTGGAGTACTAAATTCTTGTATCTTTCTGACAATTTGATCAGAACTATTAGTGAGACTGAAACTGCGGCAGATCTTTGGGCCAAATTAAAGGCCAAATATGAACCAAAAACTGTTATAAATAAAAGTTTTTTGCTAAAACAGTTCTTTTCTTTCAAAATGGATCATTCTGTTGACTTAGAAGAAAACCAAAATAGATTTACCAAACTGATCCAAAACCTTGCCAACTGTGATGAAAAGCTTTCAAAGGAACAATTGGATGTGGTCCTGTTAAACTCCATTAGTGACAGACACAGAGACCTCAAGAATGCTTTAGAATATGGGAGAGAGAGCCTCACCACTGATATTATTATCAATGCTCTTAGAAATATAACTCTTGAGCTTAAGTCTGAAAACATTAATAGTCAAAATGGGGAAAATCTTTTGATAAAAGGAAAATGTGTTGGTAAATCTAATTTTCACTAAAAAAAACCCCAATGATTTCAAAAAAAGAGGCAGTGATAAAAAAAAAAATCCAATAATAAGGCAAAAGGAAAGAAGTGTTACTAATGTGGTAAAATAGGTCACTCTCCTAAAGACTGTTTTAAAAAACAAAATGATTTGAAAGATAAGAAACCCAGTGAAAGCAATGTTGTGATGACCTATGATAGATTACAAGTTAACAATTGTCTAGTTCTTGTTAATATGGAAAAGAATCTGAATCAAGAATGGATTCTTGAATCTGTTGCTCATTCCACATGTGTCCTAACAAGAACTACTTTCTGGATTTTCAAAAAACAAAAGGTGGACATGTTATTATGGGAAACAACATGACATGTAAAGTACAAAGAATTGGAACAATTAAACTTCTTTTAGAAAATGGAAGAATTTTACTTCTAAAAGGCACCAGATTTGTTCCTGAACTTAATAGAAACCTTGTGTCTCTAGGTATGTTAGATGACATGGAGTTTGACATTAAAATGGGTCAAGGATATATAAAAATCTTTAAGGGTAGTGATGAAATCACTTCTATCCCAAAGAGATATGGTTTGTACGTTCTAAATGCTAAACTTTTAATGGGGCTGACTGCTACAGCTTTGGATGAAAAGTTTAATCTTGCCAAACTATGGCATGATAGACTTGGTCACATTGGAAAGAAAGGTCTAAAGTCTTTACAAGATAAATGGGTATTTGGGAAACTAAACATTGGTGAATTTTCAGACTGTGAACAATGTTTGATTGGTAAACAAGTCAAATTGCCTTTTTCTACTGGTACTCACAAAACTAAGCAGATTTTAGAATATTTGCATGCAGACCTTTGGGGTCCTACTTCTACACCAACCTTCTCTAGTTTTAAGTATTATCTGCTCATTGCTGATGATTTTTCCAGAAAAATTTGGGTATTCCTGTTTAAAAAAAAAAAGATGAAACTTTCTTTGTCTTTAAAGTTTGGAAAACCCAGATAGATAATCAAACTGATTTGAAAAATAAGACCTTAAGGACTGACAGTGGTCTTGAATTTTGCAACTGTGAGTTCAATGATTTCTGTAAACTACATGGCATTCTAAGACACAGAACTATGACCTATACTCCCCAACAAAATGACATTGCTGAAAGAATGAATATGACTTTATTAAACAAAGTAAGGTGCATGCTTTTAAGCTTTGGTTTGCCAAAATTATTTTGGAGAGAAGCTGTCAAAACTGCTGCATATCTTGTTAATAGGAGTCCTACTAGTGCCTTAAATTTTAATGTGCATGAATCTGTTTGGACTCAAAATCCTGTTGATTATTCCTATCAGAAAATATTTGGTTGTGCTGCATATACTCATCAAAATATAGAAAAACTTGAACCTAGATCACTGAAGTGTGTTCTTAGGTTATGCAGAAAATGTGAAAGGTTACAGGCTGTGGGTTAAAAGGGAAAAGGGCTATAGAGTTATCATTAGAAGGGATGTTGTCTTTAATGAATGTAGTATGCCATGCTTGGAAGGAAAGATAGAAAATGTGACTAAAAATGATGTTCAAATTGAGGTGGAGCCTGAACACTTAAATAATACTGATGTTAAACCTGTGGAAGTTGGTTATACTGATGAAATAGAAACAAACATTATACAGTCTGACCAACCTGAAACCACTGATGTTCCTCCTGATGAATATCAACTTACTAGAGATAGGAAGAGAAGACAAATTAGACCCCCTACCAGATTTAATAGTGATGATTTTGTGTCCTTGTTCACATACCAGGAAGAAATAGGATCTGAACCAAACTCCTATTATGAAGCCTTAAAATCTAAAGATTATAAATTGTGGTTAAATGTTATGGAAGAAGAGATGACTTCTTTGTACAAAAATAAAACTTGGGAATGGGTCAATAAACGAAAGGATCACAAATTGGTTTATTGTAAATAGATATATAAACTAAAGGAAGATGGGAATTGGTCAATAAACCAAAGGATCACAAATTGGTTTATTGTAAATAGATCTATAAACTAAAGGAAGGGGAAGGTGGCAATAACAAAGTTAGATACAAATTTAGACTTGTTGCCAAAGGATTTACACAAAAAGAAGGTGTTGACTATGATGAATTTTTTTCCCCTGTAGTGAAATATACTACCAATAGATGCATTCTTGCCTTAGTTGCCCAATTTAAGTGGGAACTTGATCAACTTGATGTAAAAACTACATTTCTATATAGTGAATTGGATGAAGTTATTTACATGAAACAACTTTTAGGTTGTGTTAAAGGTGATCCTGATAAAACTGTGTATGTGTTAAAAAGATCCTTGTATGGGTTAAAGCAAGCTCCAAGACAATGGTATAAAAGATTTGACTCATTTGTCTTGAAGCTTGATTTTAATAGAAGCAATTATGATACTTGTCTTTATAGTAAAGGAGATGGAGGTAAAAATTCTATATATCTGATTCTTTATGTTGATGACATGCTTATTGCTAGTGCAAATAAGTCTGAAATTGATGATATCAAATGTAAACTAAAATCAGAGTTTGATATGAAAGACTTTGGCCTTGCCAAGAAAATTCTTGGTATGCATATTATCATAAATGAAGAAAATTGAACTCCTTTCTTAAATCAACATGATTATGTTAACAAGACTTTGAAAAAGTTCAACTTGTTTGAATGTAAACCTGTATCTTTACCCCTTACAAATCATTTTAAACTCTCATCTGATTTATGTCCTAAAACTGAAGATGAGTTTGATAGAATGTCTAAAATTGCCTATGCTAATGCTACTGGATCTGTCATGTACTTGATGATTTGTACCAAACCTGATTTAGCTTATGGTATTAGTGTTTTGAGCAGATTTATGGGAAATCCTGGTGAAAGCCACTGGGAAGCCTTAAAATGGTTAATGAAATACTTAAATGGATCATCCAACTTAGGTTTAATGTTTAAAATGAATAAATAGGGGGTAATTTTAAGAGGTTATACAGACTCAGACTTTACTGGAGATAAGGACAATATGAGATCTACTCCATCTTATTTCTTTACTTTGTGTGGTACTGTTATAAGCTGGAAATCTCAACTACAAAAAATTGTTGCTCTATCATCCACTGAGACAGAATATATTATTGCCACTGATGCCATAAAAGAAGGCATCTAGTTGAATGGTCTTCTAAATGAACTTGGCTTTGTAGATTTAAATCATGTTTTATTTTCTGATAATCAGAGTGCTATTCACTTAAGTAAGAATCATATGTTTCATGATAGAACTAAACACGTTGATGTTAAATACTATTTTATAAGAAATGTTATTTCAAAAGGATTGCTTAAGATTGGAAATATAGATACTTTAAACAATTCTACTGACATGGGAACAAAAGTGATACCTTTAAACAAATTTCAAAACTGTTTAAAGGCATTATATGTTGACTCTTTGCATTGATCATACAGGTACTTGGATCAAATGAAATTATAAACTGCCGATGAAGCTCTTGGCTGCACTATTGCCAAAGATTTTGGAAGCAAGGTAAAGATTGTTAAGTCTCAAACCCTGGACCTTGCTGTGGCTGAAAGTGTGCTTCCAAAATTAAGTGAAAATCATGTTTCCTAAATAGCAACTCTTTAAGTGGGTGCATTTAACTGGATTGTGACACGTGATATTTTGGTGGCCATTGGATGAAGTGCTGAATGTTTCTAACCCTAAATACCACTTACCTGAACAATTCGTATTCATTCTTTTGAGAAATTGGTTCGATTATTGGCTCTCTCACTCCTTCTCTGTGAAACCCTTTCTTCTTCGTGATTTAGGGTTCATCATACTTGATGAATTAGTAGGAAGAGTCTGTAATAGTTCAGATCAAAGGCTTATTGTGTTGTACTGAGTGTTCTGTATAAAGAATTAGAGTGATTCTCGTGAGCAGTAAACTGCTGTGTCAAATCTGAGTGGTTTGGAGTGAGATCTAAGTGGAGAATTGTTCGATCTATGTGATTCTCCAAAGATAAGTCTATGTGACTTGATTCTTGTAATATCTTGGACATTCTTGTACCTTTGCTGTCGGTTTTTGGCTTTTTAGTACAACCGAGCTTTATCCATTTATAATGGATGCTCAACGACGGATTAGGCATTAGAAGCAGTCGCCGAACCTCTGGGGCTACGATCGAAAAATTCTTGTGTTGATTTTCTTTTCTTTTCTTGCACTTTATGTTTATGTTTTGTTAGTTAGGTTTTTGATCTTGGCTAATCATATTTGTTTCTCGACTTTTCAATATATTTTTGGGACTTCTTCTGTTGATTTTTGGTGAATTAGTTGTGGGTCGGCTTGTGGTGGAAAAGATTTGGGACTATGACGGTAGTGGCGTTAGTGGGTTCTCTTTTTTCTGCTATAGTAACGACTTGGGGTGACTGTCGGCGATGGCGGTTGGGTGGATTGGTTTTGGTTTTAGGAATTAGGAGTTAGGGGTTGGGGAAGAAGGAGATGAGGGTGGATTGTGGTTTTATTTATTTATTATTTTTGATTTAATATGGGAAATGTGTTTTATCCAAAATATCCTTGTCTTATTTGGGGAAAATAATTAGGTTTTTTTATTTTGGGAGTTAATGGCGTTTTGGTAGTCAAATTCATGGAAACTGTCAATTTGGACTTAAGTTGCAAATTTTTTAAAGATATGATACTCACGATGACACAAATGAAAGGTTTAGACAAAATCTGCTACTAAATGAAGATTTGATACCGTGATTGCAATTCTCCCTTTATTTTTTGTGCACAAATCTTGTCAAATTTTAGTTGAACTCGCGGCACCTCTAACAAATTTCTCTTCAACCGTTAAAATGACTTTTCAACCCTTGGAAAAGATCATTTATACCGACAACAGCTTTTCAAGTGTTTAATTCCATTTTAACTGGGTTTGAACGACAAGTAGCTCTAGATTCAAGGGCTCTTGTTATAGTCGAACGAGAGGGAAAGATCATTTATAATACTAAAAAAAACATTTTCTCATGAAAGCAAAAAAATCGAAATGACCCCCCGTTTTCTTTTCTGACAGACCAATCATTCTCCGAACAAATCATACCCCTCATATTATTTATACTGGTTTGTATTTCTTTTTCTTTTTTTTAGAAATAAAATTATTCAGAAACCTCTAGTTAAATGCTCATTTGTAACCCAGTAAACGACATTCCAGGGATTGGTGACAGACTCAACCACTGTTTAAAACCTACAATCTTTCACACTTTTTTTTTCTCATTTTAAATTTCAAAACTTTCCTACTTCGAAAAATTTTGAATGTATATCAGGGCAACTCCAGCCCTTTCACCAAAACACCATTTTTCTCTATTTTGCAACAAATATTTGGTGCAATGTCACCCAACCCAACACCAAATTTTGCTCCATATTTGGTTAAAGTCCTTTTTGCCCTCTTTTTGATTTAGCACCAACGTTGTTAAGCTATTTCTGTCATAAATTTTAATTCTTTATTATTATTATTATTATTTATAATAAACTTTAACCATGTAATCAATAATAATCATGTCGTATTTTTATTAATTGTACTATATTTTTTAAATTTATTAACGAATTTAATATTTTCGTTAACAATACGTAATTATTTATGTAGTAATTTATGTGGTAATAAGTTAAATAATAATATATTTTTTTACATATATAAATTTTTAAGAATAAAAAAATGATTAAACACTGTTCATTTGGTACAACTTTTGATGTAACAGGTTGGAAATGATTTTTAGTTTGGTGCAAAATGGTGCATAACTTATCTCAAATCTTGGTGTAGGGTTGGAGATGCCCTGAGGGCCCACTTTTAAGGTTAGACTCATATATGAAAATCTAGCTCCTGTTTAGTGGATATTAAATCTAATTTTGATAATAATTGATAAAATGTGAGTTCGAAAAGTTGTGACTACCATAAAATTTATGACTAAAATTAGTTATTAACTTTAATTTAGATTTAAATTTTAATTTTAATTCCTACCAAACGAGGGCTTAAGGGCTTGCTTGAGAGTTTCGACATATATATTATGAGATTTTTTTAAAGTAATGATTCTGAGCGTTTATGAGCAAATCGATTTTGAGTGATTTTTAAAACTGCCCAAACTATGTTTAAGAGTTTACTATCCACAAATGCTGAAAGCTTTTTAAAAGAATAAAATTACATATATGACATCCATTCGTAAAACTTTCAGTTTATAGTTTCTTATATAAATCTTTTTCTGTTTTTTACTTTTATATATGTACTAGTCAGAAGCACGTGCAAGACACGTGCCATGATGTAGTTGAGTACGTAATAGCGTAAGTATTAAAAAAAATATTTATATCAAACATTAGTTATATAAAAATTTTCATATAAATTGCTAAATGTTTCGAGTCAACATTAAATGTGGAGATAAAAAAAATCACACCCAATTATCCAAAAATGTCTTCTCACCAATCCCCGATAAAACAGTCATTGTCATTTA
>CAIGRN010031685.1:0-12969 GCA_903798345.1 Fraxinus anomala
TACGAATATCGGGAACATGCAGCACGTCGATGAGTGTTACTTCTTTCCCTAATGTCATCTTCAGTACTACTTTACCCAGACCAACAACTTTTAATATTGTCGAGTTGCTTATGAATAGTTGTCGTCCATTGATATGAGAGTAAGATGACAAATCTCCTTATCAGCACAAACGTAACGAGTAGCGTCAGTATCTATAAACCATTCTCTCAGATTGTCCACCATGTTTGCTTCAAATACAACAGTTGGGAGCATTAGTTCAGACACACCGTTAGACAATCTATCTTCCTCGATCAAGTGTACTTGGTCATTTTTGTTTTACTTTTTCTATCGACAGTCATTCGCAATGTGACCAGGCTTACCGCAATTATAGCAATTTCCTTTAAATTTCTTGGCCTTGCTCTTTTGCTTGCCATTACCCGAGTGCTTCCTTTTTCTTACTAGTATTTGGCTCCACCAAATTGACTTTACCCTCCATTTGCAGCTTTCCAGATTTATTTTCAGAATTTCGATTATCTTCCTCAATTCTTAATTGTACAATTAGATCTTCAAGTTCATTTCCTTGCGTTTATGTTTCAGATAGTTCTTGAAATCTTTCCACATTGATAGTAATTTTTCGATAATTGCAACAACTTGAAATGACTCATAGAGCTTCATACCTTGTGCATGTATATCGTGCAGAATGATTTGTAGCTCTTGGACTTGATTCATTATAGTTTTAGAAATGCCTACAACGAATTTCTTCAATTCAGTATCTTCCGTTTTGTACTTCTTTTCCATAGTAATTTAGTTGTCATGACCGAACTGTATATGTTGTATAGTGTGTTGTCAAGGCAATTGAGGATATAGTTCTTGCACAAGAGTCACTATGACTCCATGCATTGAATGTTACTCGTTTTTTAGAATTTGTTTCATCCTCCTCAATAGTTGAAGCATTTTCACTCAAGTATTTTACCAAATTCAAAATCGTAAGATAAAACAATATTTTCTGTTGTTATCTCTTAAAATTCACTCCCGTGAATTTGTTTCGATTCTCCCCGTGAGTATTATTAGGGAGTACAATAGATGTATTATTACTTACCATTATCGTCTTAAGATTTAAGATTGTAGGCAAATAATGATATTGCCGTGAATTGATTTGGGTGAATAACGACTTGTAAAATGAACGATATAAAATGTTAATGATCGAGGCAAGAGTTCGATTTTTTCTCTTTAAGACGATAATGCCTCGCACTGGTGCGACGGTATTTCGGAACTCGTCTTCCAAGATACAACGACCTCTACTTGTAATAGTCGCACTCCAAATTACAAGACCTGGTGAACCTACTCACGTTTTGATGTCTCTAAAAATTGGATGACTAAAATGTAAAAAAAAAATTTCGAGACTGAATTGCAAAATATGAATAATGTAGGGACGAAGCAATAAATTTGGAATAAGAATAAAGTCAATTCCGATTTTGAAATGAATGAAAACTGTGTGGGCTTTGGCTCAACCTACTAACATATAGGTTCTCTCCCATTCAAAAACTATTGGTACCCCTTGGCCCAAACCCAAGTCTCAAACTTGAACAATATAAAGTTGTTTCTACTTTTCTAGCTTTCCTATGTGAGATTGGCATTTTTCAATTTCCCACCCATTTTATTCCCAATTTATTTCAACTTCAAGTGGTCATCTTTTAGCCTTAATTTCTCATTCACCCTAAATTGGTTTTGAGAAAATAAATACATGACATTAATCTATTCATAGAGTAAAACACACTCGGCCAAAGAATTTTTTTGTCCAACTAACGGGACCCACTAAAATAATTGGTCAAAAGTTGGTCAAACCAACTAATGAAACCGATTTTTCCCAACAGATCTATGAGCGCCTTGTACCAAATTACGATGGGATCCCTGTAGCAGATGTATATACATAACATGAATTAATTTTATATATATCTTTACAACCTTTATATTTCATTTAAGCACAGATTTAGTTGTCTATTTTGTGTATATAAGCACTAATAGTGATTCTGTAAGGATTNGATGGGATCCCTGTAGCAGATGTATATACATAACATGAATTAATTTTATATATATCTTTACAACCTTTATATTTCATTTAAGCACAGATTTAGTTGTCTATTTTGTGTATATAAGCACTAATAGTGATTCTGTAAGGATTAATTGTGGATTGTGTAATCTGCAGTTTCATAAAGTACGCAATGTTCTTAAGTATCTATTTTGTTGTGTATTCTACGCTATTGGAATGTATGTTTTGCATTAATAACTATAAAACAATTATAAGTAAAATTATTCGACTCGCCTCGAAATCACCAACATCAGTATAATGAAGTGCACCTGCAATTACATTGTATATGTTAAGAGAAACCATCATTTGCTTCTTCAAGTACCTATATTGACCTAATGCTCAAATCGAAAGATGGAGTTTGAATAAGACATTGATAGGGAACTTCATCAGAAGTCTCAATTCCCATATGACACGTCCCTTTTAGATCCACATTTTGGTCGACATTCGGCTCTTAATTCTGAACCTACAATATAGAATATCAGTAATGATATGGATGGAATTTGGTACAAGCAAGTACTTTTGGTTTTCGGGTACTTAATTCTGAAACAATTTCACATTTTTCAAATTTCTATTCTCGACATTTCTCTCTTATCTTCATCTGAACTTCCTCTATGCAACTTGAAATCATGTCAAGTCATAAAAGAAATTTCATCTTCAACCTGATGTCGACTATCTCATCTTTAACTTCATTTTAATTTCTTATAATATCATTAAACTTTATATTTGTATGATTGTATCTGACTAGCTCAAGAGTTAGTTCATTGCAGAAATCTATGACTTCACATCGACAAGCTCTGTTGTTAGCTCTTCATTCTTCAATTGATCTTCAGATAACTGCTCCTTCATCTCCTTTTTCAATTGGTCACATATCTAATAAACTATTTATTTTAGGAGTATTCATTCAGATTAATGATTACGAAAGCTAATCATGAAAAACATAAAATACATTATGTACTTCAAAACATGAACAGTCGGCTGAATGTGTTGACTATGGTTGCATTGAAGTATGAAGATTTGTGAATGTCTTTTGACATCTCGATGGGGGATTAACAAATTCATCGTCATCATCTTCTTCAACGACATTTGAATGTTGAACATCACCTTAAGTGACCGGTGGTAATGGCGTTGTTAGTTTTTTAGCAATTGGAGGGCTATATGAGCTTGTGCCCACCTGAATATTATTGCTTTACACTTGATTTTGTACGAGATGCATGTTGTTTACATTGTGTTGTTGTTTTGGTTTGATGTAGGGAACACCAGTCATATAGGGCAGGATCGATATCATTTATTTCAACATGTTAGCCACAATATAAAAGCAATTAGCACGAGGAAGAAATTTGATTTGTACAGTCAACAATACAATTAATTAAGTCATGAATAAGTAATTAGAGCCCTACATCATTATTTGATAAGACCTATTCCTCTAATAATGGCTGCTTGCCGTCCCAGCTCACAGGTCCACTAAAACTCGGTATGGACCCATACAACCACGCCTGAAATGCAATTAGAAATCCCGTCAGTTTGTAATGGCTGGCCTTCTTAGGAAACCCCTTCTTAAGTGATGCTGTGGTGATTTGGAACTATGATTCCCCATTAGAACATCTCCATGACGTCAAAGTCTTCGACAAGCGCAAACAAGTAGTTTTCCACCACTTTCTTGTAAGATGTAGACTACAAGTAAGATGTAATCAGATAGTGTATTCCTAGCTTCACAATGTCATAATCTGGTGCTGCAGAAACTCGAAGATATACATGTCTCACATCTTCATTTGTAACTATTCTGAAAATACTGTAGTATCCTTAATTTTCGATGGTAATACTTCGAACTGCTTACTGGTCATCATTGTAGTCCAATCACCAGGCAAAACTTGGGCAATAAAAATTGAATATATATCCCTTTAACCTTGACCCACATATCCTCTGGGTTCAGTTGTTTCACCTCCATCAACAAAATGTAATATAACAACTTTACGGTTTAATAAAAATCTCATTACATTCCACGTAATACAAGAAACAAATGTCTGTTAAAATTTCCTTACGAGTATTGTTCAATTTTGTGAGTCACAAAATTGAAGATCACATTTGTTGTTATTTTTCTGGTTTTCGAAAATTATATATTTCCGTTCCTACACAAATTAATTCATTAGATTAAATATAAAAATCTTTCAATACAAATATCATATAGTTCAGTGGTTTCAAAACTGTAAGGTCACAATGACACACATATAAAACATCTTTTTTATGGCCTTACAATCGATGGGAGAACAAGCAATACAATTGGTCTGAAGTTTGTGTAGAATAATCCTTTAGAGACTGCTATGGTGATGCTAATGTTCTTTACTGACTTCAATATATAACGGAACAATCAAATGAAAGTAGAATGTAAACCAAAAACATTAATTATAGGTCAATTTATGTATCATAAAAAAAGAAATTGAAGAACGAGAAATTGAAAATTGTAAGAGCCTATTAATCCACTAAATCACCCATTCACATCAAACCAACGTACCCATATAATGTATTTTACATGATAATGTGATTAAACAAAAATTAATTAGTATAGAACAGCAGTGGAGCCAGACATTTTTTACCATGGGCTCAAAAATGAAGTAGCAATTTTTATTTTTATTTTTAAAACAAAAGAAATAAAAATTACAAGCTCAAATCTGATACTGACATAAAATAAAAATCTTCAAATCTGCAACTCACAATAATTAGTGTCATATATCATGAAGCAAGAAAAAATAAAATAGATCTATAAATAAGAGGATTATTAGTTTTCTTCCCCATCTGTTGTTCGACGGAACATTTTTTAAAAATAATTAATTAATTTCCCATTGAACCAAAATTCTTACAACAGAGCAAGATTCCTAAAGATGTTTAGAAAAGAAAATTACTAAAAAATCAAAATTACTAATATACTCCCATTGATACCAAGGAAGGGACATGGACTACTGTTGCCATTAGATGAGGCCACGTATTTTCTCATCACGCGGTCAGTACTTCATCTCGAATGCTATATAAACCCATGCATTCGACTATCTAAGGGTAAAACATTCGAACTTCCCAAAAATATACTGTACTCTTTATAATCCTCCCCCAATATTCAACTTATAGTGTGTTCTCGTGTGTAGGAAAAGTTCGTGTGGAGTTGCAAGCTGTTGGCCACATGGAGAGATAACTTTTGAGGTCAACAGATTGGCGTCATCTATGGGGAACTTCGTACCATAATCGCAAACGTCACATGGACAAAGCCCGCCTAAAAAAGGGCTCTAGTTTTCCCCCTTGAAAAAAGTTTAGTTCTTGAGTAAAGGACAGGTGAAGAAAATCCATCCGCCCATCATGAGTTCAAGTAATGAAGACGTAAATTCTAGGAGAGTGAAAGAGGTCTATGAAGAAGAGGTCATCTGAACAAATGTCACTCATTAGATGCCCCACCACCATCGTGGTGTGAAGGTGGGACTGTTGAGCGCTTAACCGCAGAAGTAGCCTAGATGGGCACTAATATGAGAAACATCGCCACCAAAAGCGTCGCCATGCAAAAGCTTCTTATGCAAGTCTGAGGACAAGGTACCTTGCCATCTCAAAATGCACAACGGCCAGGTCTTTCTCACCAAGATGAAGAGGTATAGAGCAGGGGACCCATTCTAGTAGGCCGAGGAGGGGAGTTAGTCCAAATGAGAGGAAAGTAGGGGTAGACATGTCCTCATATTACACATCCGGGCAACCTGTTAATGATACTCCCCACGAGGGCGAATTCCCACCTAACTACGGTCGAGAACAGGGACCTCAAAGGTCCACAAGCATGTTAGATAGAATTGGACCTAACGTACCTGGGAGAAGGCCTCGACCAATTCCAGTAATCCACCCCTAAATATGCTTGAGGTGAATATGCTCAGCCGACCCCTCGGCCTAGGAATAAGCTCAAGAGGAGGCATGAAATAAACTTGAGAAACCAGGCAGGCACACCTCAACTTCCACCTCGATACCAAGCGGATGAAGATTCAGATAGACCGTATTGGTCTTACAAACTCCACGATGATGAAGACAACTTTATGTTATGTACGGAGATTCATAGAGCCCCTATGCCAGTAATTTTGTACCTCCCTAGATTTCGAGGTACGAAGGAAGAGGCGACCCAGAGAAGCACATCAACAATTACAAAACACATATAAGCCTAAAAGACGTAAAAGTGCAGGGCATTTCACCTATCGCTATGCGGAGCAGCTAAAGTCTGGTATAGTAGAATACCTGTCGGGAGCATTAAAAGTTGGCATGATCTTAAGAAGGTCTTCCTAAACCAATACCTGGCTAGGAAAGATGGGGTGGCCCCTATTCAATGCCTCCAAGACATGAGGAAAGCGACCGGAGAAAAGTTGAAAAGTTATCTGGCCTACTTTACTGATGAAATGACGTATTGTGAGAAGGTCGCTGATAGAAAGGACCTATCTGCTTTTAAGGGAGGTCTCAACATGAACACCTTGTTTTGGAGAGACTTTTGAAATAAAAACCCTTCCACTTATAACAAAATGGTAGAGATAATAAGGGTGGAAATCATTAGCGAAGAAATGATTGAACATCGGAATAAGGCAGCACGAGAGGTCTTACATCCTCGAAGGCAAATGGAAAAAGGTCCTACTTCTCATATGATGAATCAACAATAGACCCAAACAGGGCATATCGTGGCTCCAACCTTGAGTCAAGCACTAGCCTCAGCCACTCTGAACGCAGTCCCAAACGATCTTCATATCAGCGGAACAGAGGAAGATGTGGACCTAGAAATAGGCCCATGGTGATGTTTGACCTTTTTGTACTTTTCATAGGTTTCATGGGCATGACACTAGTGAGTGCAAGAATATACCTCGACCCACTGAATGTGACTCATCTCGAAGAACCAAAGGGAAAAATTGTTCTCAAACATATCTCTCCTAGGTAAGCCTAACATCTGAGTAGGAGAAGGCTGGGAGATCTCATAGGAATGATTCCCCAATGATAGAGAAATGATAGGGAAAGCTCTAGAGATGGGCAGAGGCAACGAAGAAACCCCCAAGCAATGTGGACATGGGCCCATCAAGGAGATCGTTACGATCATAGAAGGACCACATGTAGGTGGAATGTCCAGAAATGCGCTAAGAAATTATACCAAGGAAGCCAAGGACCTTCCCATGACTAGTTACATTCTTATAGCAACTCTTAAGGGCTAAGGAGTGTGCCTCCTATCATTTTTACTCAAGAAGACGCATTGGGCGTACACACCCCTCACTGTGATGCCCTGGTGGTAAGTGTCGTGGTAGCCTGCAATGATTTAAAACTGATGTTGATAGATAACGGGAGTTCAGTTAACATCTTATTTGGCTCCACCTACAATAAGATACGGTAGACCACGAGCTTATCCCATGACTTCCCCACTATATGGTTTTACCAGAGATAGACTTGTCCCGCAAGGAAGGATCATGCTAGCAGTAGTGATGGGAATGCCACCTCTGACGGCTAGAAACTTCATGGAATTTTCATAGCGGTTAATAGGTCAGCTTATAATGGAGTCTTAGAATGACCATTACTGAAGGAATTATGGGTTGTTACTTCCTTCCATCACCTATGTATGAAATTTTCAACAGAGCGAGGTATAGCAATTGTGAGAGGCGACCAGATAGGGTCGAGGGAGTGCTACCTTAACTCCTTAAGGAAAGTAGAGCCTCGTAGTGTCAATATAATACTAATGGATGCGGAGATGTCCGACGCTTTTGAAGAAAGTCCTACTCTTGATCAAGAGGAAAATGTCTAAATGACTAAAGCTCTAGAAGAAAATGTACTGCAGAAAATTATTGAAGATTGGATCCTCGTGTTACGGAGTATGGACTGTAGGCCACTCTGATGGAGGAGCTGTAGAGTTTCTCTACTAATCCACAAGACCATGCCAAGACATGTAAGGTAGGAAGATACTTACCACATAAGGCCAAGGAAGAGCTCAAGAATTTCTTACATCAGAACTTGGACATATTTGCATAGAAACATGAGGACATGATAGGCATTGACCCTAAAATAAGCTGCCCTACTTGGAAATCGACCCAAATTGCATTCCACATTACTAGAAGATGAGAGCTCTCAACCTCGACAGATATGAAGCCTTGAATGAGGAAATGAAAAAGCTAATCTCTAGCGAGTTCATCGGGGAAGCCAGATATCCAAAGTACATATCAAATCATGTCCTTACAAAAAAGCATAACGGCAAGTGGAGAGTGTACGTAAACTTCTCCAACATTAGCCAAGCTCACCCAAAAGATAGCTTCCCACTTTGAAGAATTGATTAGCTCATGGATTCTAATGCACAACATAAATATTGAGCTTCATGAATACATATACCGGTCGTCGAAGCTGAATAGATTAGTTCTTGTCAATCAACATATCATGGCTCCGATCGTCGAAGCTAAACAGATATATGTCTTGAATAATATCAAACTGTTCGGAGGAAATTTCATATCTCAACAACAAATATGTACATAAACAAAAGATGACAAAATAGCTAATCAATAAAAGATCAATTTAAAGTTCCTTCGAAACTCACTGGAAATAGAGAATGAAGTGGAAAAAGTTAGAGGCTCCATGGGGTCCCACAGTCCCGAAGCCCAGAACCAACTCCGCTTCCAATCCTTAATTGATGACAACAGACCAACCATGAAGGGAAAATGAGCCCCACAGGAGGTTATATAGTACTACCATCTGGACTTGTCCCCCCTCCCAGCCAGCATTTTGGGAGCGTAAATGGAATGAAAGACTGAGAAGGGCGTGTCCGAACATAAACTAACCTTTATCTACAACATCTAGACCCAACCATCTGACTCCATGAGTTCTAGTTCAATTAGATTGGGGCAAGTCCATACGTTCTAAGCACTAACCTATAGAAAGGGTGCAACGGTATTCTAAAATGCCCCTAAGGATATACTCGCTTATGGACACACACCCAAGCCTTAGGTAGCAAGCTCTCTCGTTGGGTTCGGGCAAGATGAGCTCAATGCTATTAGGTATCCTAAACACCCCACTACACCTAGCCATCTTACCTAGGGTCATGTTTGAGGGATGGTCAGAGACTTTCCACTTCTCCAAAGTTCCAAGGGGGCTGGGAGGCAACCTCTAGATATTTTCACCTAACATGATAGCCGCACTAGTCTCGTTCGAAGAAAGGACAATGGGCTCTATTAACTCGAACACACTTGAAATCCAACCCTCCCCACCCATCCTCCCAGACACGAAAGGAGAAACTCTAGACATTCTTATGCATATACCTCCAGTCAACCAAAACACGCTAAAAGATTCGATCGAAAATTACCTACCAAAGTAGAGTATTGAAAAGCAATTTCGCCGAAAACTGGAAAACCTCGCCTGAAAACTAAAGCCAAATGAAGAACATTGTTTTACAAGGGAGCAACTTTCAATTTTCGAATATGAAAGCTTTTGAAATCCTAGGAGGTCGCCTTTTATGGAAATGACCAACGCAGCTGCACTGTTGGATCTACAAGCGCTTTAATCCAAGCCATCCACTTGATAAATCTTGATAGCCATCGATAAAACACCGTACGTAATTCCAACAGTCCACATAAGGCAATGACTATTAAACATGCTTGATACGTGTCACTTTGAATCTCAGGCAACCGTACGCTATGATTACCCATTAATGTCTGTCGAACGAGTGCCTTGGAAGCAAGCAATGTCCTAGGTGGTCATCTTAGAAATACGCAAACGCTTTCAAATCATTAGCACAACTTTCCAAGCCCCATTCTAAAGTCCGCCCTGAGGTCAAGACTACATATCATAGATCACCCATACACTTCGAATTCCATAGCTCATATGAATATCCACCCATGAACTTAGGGAGACGTCATACACCTCTACTCACCTCCGATGACGAGGATCCACACCCACTCAAGATCCAAGCAAAAGAAGTCCACGCGTTGTATGAATATCCACACATGGACTTGGAAGACTATTGTTACACCTCTGATCATAAGGATCCATATTGAAGACACCCGACGCCACATGGTGACCAAAACAGGCCCACACTCCATGTCGCACATATGAACTGAAGCGTCACTTCGAGAGATTCGAGCCACTCTCTCGAAGCTCCGATGGTCCAAGGATTTTCCTTATATCTGACCTAAGTAACAAAGTGAAGCATTTTAAAGCATGTGCTACCAAAGTGATGTGAGGGATCACTTTTTATTGGAGGATGGATGGGGACCGCCTCAACTCTTCTAATATGGAGGCCTTTGACAATCAGGAGGTGATTTATTGATGGGACATCTATGTTGCAAACATTAAAGTGTTAAATCATTAACTCTTAGCAAGAAGCATTAAATGCTGCATTAAATAAGCATCAACATATGACTGACGGATTGATACCTAGGAAGGGACATTGACTGCTCTCACCATCAGATGAGGCCACGTATTTTCTCATTACAAGGTCAATATTTCATCTCAAATGTTATATAAACACATGCATTCGATTATCTAAGGGTAAGACATTCTAACTTCCTGAAAATATAATGTACTCTTTATAATCCTCCTCAATATTCACCTACTAACTTGATCATCGGAGTGCTCAAGAAAAGGCAACGAGCGACTTACAGTGTGTTCTCGTGTGTAGGAGAAGTTCGTGTGGAGTTGCAAGTTGTTAGCCACGTCGAGATATAATTTTTGAGGTTAACAAAATCGGTACTAAGAAGGCAAAAGATTAGGGATTTGAAGTCATTTCATGTTGTGGCCATTGTTATCTGACGTGCAGTGGGAGGAAGAAAGAGAAAAATTGTGAAGGAATTTTGGAAAAAGTTTTAAAAAAGAATTGTAAAATTTTGTGAAATTAGTTGACCCCAGATGACGTACCTAGATTCGCCCTTGGTATAGAGGGATTTACACTTTTCGAAGATGATTTGCCATAGGACCCGAATATTTTCCTTTTTTATCGAGATTCTTGAAGATATTTATTTCTTTTTCCTTTGTCTATAATTTTTGTGCCGCTTCTTCCTGAATCAAATGAGAATCACACTCTACACTTCTTATCGAAACTATTTTCATTTTTTATGTTCGAAAAATATATATAGGGTTTATGAAGGAATGAAGTACTGATAATGTATGGAAATATGCTTTCTTTGATGAACGAATTGAACTTTGGATGAAGTTGAATACAACGAAGAAATAGTTTCAATAGTGAAGATGTAGAAATTAGGAATATTATATTGTATAATAACAATAATAATTAAAGTATTGATAATGAAAAATAAGCTTTGTTTGTGATCAAATCGAACTTTGGATGAAGGTTGAAGACGATGGAGAAACAATTTCAATGGTGAAGGTATTGAAATTAGGAATGAAATTTCTCTCTCTATCACAATTTTGAATTTGTTGTAAATATAGTAATGAATATATCACTTTATACTTTTTATATTAACTGAACATATTTAATTTGTAGTAATATAAAATTATTAATATCATATTGTGAATTATAATATTAAAATACTAGTTACAACCTGAATCTTGAAATAAAAATATTAATACTTGAATGTTGAAATTAGTACTTAAAAAGCATGATTTTGCTTCTATAACGGATCCAATTAAGTCAAACATATGAGGAAGGCTATCTATAAAAATTCAAGAGGAAAATGTTTCCTATACATCTTTGCTTTGCGGTGATTTAATAAGGCACCAAAATAAACAATACCTTATATTAGAATATACCTTCTTGAAGACGTGTTCTCTCGTAGGAAATTATATGTTGTACTTTTACGAGTAGTTTCAGTACAAACAGCAAAAGTTTGGTTAAACTAGAATATAAAAAACAAAGCTATGCAATGTTGACAAAAGATTTTATATATAAAGAAGTTAATCTACAATAATATTTTTTATTTTCTTCGCAAACATTGCTACAAAATTTTAACCATAGACATGGTTTATTGCAGGGGTGGATCGGGGGGTGGCCTAGGGGGGCACATGCCCCCTAGATTTTGAAGTTTTATTTTTTATTTTTTTAATATGAAATGAAAAAGAATGAAATCCAATCTTCTCGCCTCATTTCTCCTCTCCTCTCCTCTCCTTTCTCCCATCTAAGTCTCCCACACGGCTACACCACACACACCGACACACGGCCAGCCACTGGCCACACCCATGGCTGACGGCAGTTACGACACCACTCTCCCGCAGCCCCGCTCCACGGCTCCATATCACCGTACCTCCGCCCGTTCCAACTTCCAGGCTCCGCCTCCACCGTCTCCACTCCTCTCTGAGCTCTCTCAGTCTCCTGTCTCCCCGGCACTCGGCACTCAGTTTCTTAGTTGTCGCTGCTCCAGTGATGAGGTAAGTTCCAGCACTCGGCAGTTAGCACCACTTTTACTTTCATTATGTAAATTAATTATGTTTCTTATTGAGATAAATTTATTGAGTTTCATTAATAACATCAAGTTAATTGTGTTTTCTGGTTTAGGGATTTTTGGAAATTGATAGTTAGGGATTTCTAATTAGTGCTTTTAGGGATTTTGATAAGACTTCATTTATTGAGAAGGCAATTTTGATTTAGGGACTTCTAATGTGATAGATTTTTTTTTTATTTTTTTTATTTTTTGTATCAGTTATAGGCAAATACTTTAAACTTAAATATATGCTTTCTTGTGATGAGCAAAATACCGATGAAAGGAATGTTCGAGACAAAAGTGATAAAAATAATGTCGATGTAGATGTTGGAGAAGTTGGGGATGTTGGAGAAGTCGGAGATGTTGATGTTGCAAATCTTCTCGTCGATCCTGGATTGAGAGTTCCAATACAGAATTGTGATGTTAAAGATCAAGACGTGATTCGAAGAGCATATGTACAAAGAGGTCCTTGTCAGCCTCGCAATCGTGTGTTTCCACCCACAG
>CAIGRN010031687.1:0-11461 GCA_903798345.1 Fraxinus anomala
AGGGAGCTCGAAGGTCCATTAGGGAGAGACTGACCGGATGTGTGGAGACTTGTGAAAATTTGGTAGAGTTGTTCCAATTGTTCGGGGTTGAATGCACCATTTTGAGTATGATTAATTTTTGGCTCAGCTTGATAGCCTCGACTCCTAGTGTTCTGCCTCGGCTTCCAATCGACGGGTTTTCCATGTAAGTCCCAACATGTATCTTCTTTGTGACCAGGCTTACGACAATGTTCACACCACGGCCGACTACGTTGTTTTTGACTTGACCTATTTATTGGTGGTCCTTTTGATGACATACCCATGGATTCAGGCCCATTGTTTTCTAGCCCAAAGCCCTTTCCACTTGTAAGCCCATTAAGCTGATTTGACCCATTTGTTGAAAGCCCATTAAACCTTTTTCTTTCCTCATTTGGGCCTGTATATAGTGGCCCAATTTCAGCCCTTTTACTCTTCAACACAAGGACTGAAACTTCATCCGGCCCTTTCCCTTCATCCAGCATCACCGAACGGCGAGCCTCTTCTCGCCGCACCTCCGAGAAGACCTCGCGAAGAGGTGGCAGAGGTCGTCGGCCAAGGACGCGACCCTTGACGTCGTCGAGGCCTCGATTCAGGCCAGCCAAGAACTCAAAAACCCTTTCTGTTTCAATTTTCTTCTTGTATCGTGTGCTGTCGTCTTCGCACTTCCAGCCTTTATCGCTACTGAGGTCGAGCTCCTGCCAGAGTGAAGACATCTCCATAAAATAGTCGGTAACTCCTCTGGTTCCCTGTTTCGTCTGCCATAACCGAGTCTTAACTTCGAAAATGTGCGATGAGTCCTTAGTGTCTGAGTAAGTGTCTCTCATCGCCTCCCACACTTCTTTTGTTGTAGGAAGGAACATGAAGGTCTTCCTTATTGCTGGTTTCATAGAGTTCACCAGCCAGGAGATGACCAAGGAGTTTTCTGAATTCCATCGTTGAAGCAGGGCTGTGTCACTTGGTTTCTTCGAATCGCCGGTAAGAAACCCCAGCTTCCCTTTTCCATCAATCACTAATTTTATTGATTGAGCCATTCACGGTAATTTCTTCCGTTTAATTTTTTGACCGTGAGTTGAAAGGATGAGTTATCGAGATCGTGAGAACCAATTGTGGAGTTAAACTCCATTTCGACTTGGGGGGCGTCGGAGATGACTGACCCTGAACTGTTGACGGGAAATTCGGCCATAGATTGCTAGGTTTAGACAACCCTAGTCTCTGATACCATGAACAAAACGAGAGAATATGTTTTGAATCTCGTTTCCTACTTACATTCCAATCTTACATCCCTTATATAATACAATAATGGAACTAAAAAGGAAAAAATAAATCTCCTAATCTAAAAGAATAATTACAACCTATAATTATTAATTTACACCAAGAATGGAAAGATCTTTTATATCTTTCCATTATATACGATTTTCTACAGTTGTGCTTTCTGTGGCAAGAGTAAACGGTCTACCCTTTATTGTGTGAACTCATCACTTCTTCCCTAAAGTATCTGTTATTGCCTGTGCTCAATGATCGCCAATACATTTAGATGATAACGTCAATGCATTTGATACTAATTTGTCACATTTCTTCATCAATAGAATCTGGATGGTGTAAACTACTTTCATGTGAAGGTTGTCGGCCTCCTCTTCGTTGCAACGACAAGGAACAATCTGTCGCCTTCCCTTGTCTTGGAGCTTCTACAGAGGATTGCACGTGTCATTAAAGATTACCTTGGAGTTCTCAGTGAAGAGTCATTACGCAAAAATTTTGTGCTTGTTTATGAGCTGCTTGATGAAGTTATGGTAAGTGTAAATGCACAACATACGAGATGTAATGATGTTTTTTTTTCCTCAGCATAATACACAATATAATTTAGCATCTATCCTTCACCGAACATTTGCATGTGATAATTTTTAATAGAATTTTTGCATCATTTTGTAAAATATAGCAACATGTGAACATTTAATATATTCATCCACCATGTTTCAATCTTGCATCCCACTTCAACTTTTTGCAACAGTAGTTTGTTCTGATTCAATGATTTTTTATGCATTCATGTCATCCTTGCTTGTGTTAACATCACCACATGTTATTTTAATTCCACAGGATTTTGGTTATGTTCAGACAACATCCACTGAAGTCTTGAAATCTTATATATTCAATGAGCCACTTGTGGTTGATACTGACCGCTTACCACCGCTAGGTCCTGCAGCCTTATTTGTGGTATTAACTTTAAGTTGTTTAATCATGATATTCATGCAGTAAGACTACAACTACAGCTAATTTTTCTTGAGTTATGATTTAGTATTACTGTATTAGTATACGCTTCAATTGAACTTAACTATTCATGTGTTATCAATGATGCCAACTACTTTATTTTATGCAGCAAGGGCCAAAACGGATGCCTGGAACGGCTGTTACAAAATCTGTTGTGGCACATGAACCTGGGGGTAGGAAGAGGGAGGAAATCTTCGTGGATATAATTGAGAAAATAAGTGTCACTTTCAGCTCTAGTGTAAGTGAATGTGTAATTTTACTGAAGGACCAATATTTATCAATGTGAGTTGCACTGCTAAAGCTTCTTAATTTAATAACAAGAAGAAACAGAAGCAGCTAAGCCTAAGCCTTAATCCTCTGTAGATTCTTAATTTAATGCCTAATTCCGGTGGTGAAGCAATTCTAAGAATATTGGCAGTTAAACTTGAAAAGGTTAAGGAGCAAGTCCTTATTTTAATTGATATATGGTAGTATAATTTGTTGAAACTTTCATTCAGACCTTGTAACGAATTTATCTCCTGGACTACTTTTTATTGAAATATAAGGTTTCTCTATCCTCTTTCCTCTTTGATACCTTGATGAGTCGCCCTTAAAAGTCATTATTATATCTGTTAGGAATATTTTTTCTCTTCTGTATAGAGATTCTCTATTTAATTCCTTGTACAAATATGGCTGTATATTCTTCAATTTTCGGTTAGAGCTTAATATGAGAGTTCGTGCCTGATGCTTTTGACACCCTCAGAAGGGCATTGATTGAGCTTGGTTTCAACAACTCTAAATCTTATAACTTTCTGTTTATATTCAGGCACGATCAAACCATCCTCTGTTTATTGGTATATGTGGATGCTATCTTTCTAACTGAACACGGTCAAGTAAAGATGGAAAACACTATAGACATGCTGAACAAGTCCTTTACCTTGAATCTCTTGATTCTCTTCAATACTGATCTGGTTTTTAAGTCACCAAAAGTAACACTAGAATTCTGCTAAAAGAGTCTAATTACACAACAAGCCTCTTGAACCAAACTTGTTTGGTGTAAGGAAAAAGCTTCCAACACATGAGCCAAGGTAGAGATGTTAAATTGGGTGGGCCAGCCCTAACCTGCTAGGCCTGTCTGGTAAAAAACCAGACTGGGAACTGGGCTGAGCCACGGGTCACCCGGCTTCATTGGAGTCCAGTACAGTCCTGGAGATCTAGTGCCAGACATTCCTGTAAGCCTTGGCTTGTTTTAATAAAAGAATGTTAATGAACGATGCACTGGCAGGCCTTGAAAGTTGAACTTTCCTTTATTTTTTACTTCGTATCACTAAAAATGAAAGATACATATATATATATATATTTTTAACTTGTTCCCCAAATTACATTTTTGTCCAAACCAGACTGAACTGGCCCAGTTTTAAGACAGGCCAGTGGTTTGGTCTGGTCCGGTCCAATGAAAAAAATATACGATCCAGGCCTGGATTCGAGTGTTAATCTGGAAGAGCCAGTTCCGGACTGGTTTGACATGTCTAAGTCAGGGTACCAAATTGAGTCTAACTATAGGTGAACAATTCGAGGATGTCACCTTATATAGGAAAGTATAGGAGCAGGCTTGATATATCCATTTCCCTGAACAAGTTAAGCTAATATTTTAACTCTCCCACACAAACTCATTGAAAAGTTTGCAAAACTTTCTTAGATATCTTAGTGGTTCTCTAATAACATGGCTTGCATTTCTTCTCAACAAGTTAGTTAACGCTAAGGATATGGTGATGCACTGGGCTAGTTCCTTGGATTGTAGATAACCTACCCATTTATATTGGAGGGAATTTAGTTACTTGGAGCTCTAGAAAACAAAAATCAGGGGCATGTTCTATTACAGAATCTCTGAATACAAGGCATTGGCACAGTCTGCTACTAATTTGACTGGGTTGAGATCAATTTTGAAAGAACTGGGATTTCCTGTTTAGGACAAATCAACCCTGGTGTGACAATGCTGGTTCTACTCTACTTGCCTCAACCATGTCTATAACGCTAGAACAAAGCACATTGAGATTGATGTGCACTGTACCAGGGATAAAGTCATCGGCAACGAATTATAAATTCAATGCATTCCTAGTGAAGAACAAGTGTCTGAAATTCTTTTCTCATGATTACTATCTCGGGGACAAGCTTACAGCCATAAGACACACCACTGGTGCATTTGAGGGCATATATTGAAATAGAAGAATCACTCTCACAAGTCACTGTTATGTCTGTTACGCGGAAAATTTTTCTCATTTGTGTTCGTTCTTTAATTCCTTGTATATATATGGATGTACATTCTTCATTCTTGGTGCGAGGTGAATACAAGTGAAAGCCATGTTCAGTCCAAATAGTTATTATTCCCTTAGTTTTAATCCTTTTAGAAGCTTTATGATGGATATGGAAACAAATGATTTGCTATGATATATTCTTTGAAGCACAATATCCGCCTTCACAGCCGTTCAAATATTTAAAGAATTTTATAATTTCTGAACACACTTAACTTCTTGATTTTTTTAGCTTATCATCGCAAAAATGCATATAACTATTCTAGAAATTTATAGACTTATAGTATCTAAATGGCATCATCCATATCATACCAGTCTATTTTTGGAAGAATAATGTTACTAGTGCTAGAGCATCAATTTATGTGGCATTATGTGATAGATTCAATTAAAAGTAAAATTATGTTATTAATTTAATTGTACCTTTGATTTAATTACACATAGTGCACCAATCTGTGTGGCATTATGTGATAGATTCAATTAAATGTGAAATTATGTAATTCATTTAATTGCACCTTTCATTTAATGACACTTAGCCTCTGTTTGGTCGCCATTTTTATGGAAAAATATTATTTTGAATGGTGAATTTTTGGAGAATGTGTGGTTAAAAAGTGGGAAAAAATTTTAGGTTTACGTGTAGAATATTTTATTGTGTGAATGTATGATTGAAAACGAGCCTTTAGATAAAAAGAGTTTTGAAAGAATGAGAGACAAATAAAGGCTTAGTGCCACCTAAATTAGTGTTGTAACACCTGTGATGCTAAATAATATTATTGTTTCTGGAAATTCCGTGTTCCCTGTTTGAAATTTATATTTAACTTATCCCAAGGAAGCATTGCTGCATAGTACAACTTTCATACTGAAGTTATTTAATTCAAACTCCAATGGGTCTTTACAGTATTCTTGAGTGAATTTTTAGTTTCTATTTCGTGGCTCTGTGCTATGTTCTCATGTCAAATGCTCCTATACTCCTGTCTGGTTCTTTATTATTCACCTTCTATGAAGTCGAATAATGAATTTTCCATTTGACTTAGTTCAGACCTTTGTAATGCTCCATATTATCGTTAAGAGGATTTCAATCTGGCCTACGAGGGATTCACTTGAAGACAACCAACATAAAATGCAACATGTTAATAACTTACATTTTTGTGGAAAGGGATAGTGTGGTTTTCTATTGGCACTTTTTTTGTCAACAGAACTTATATCAGGGATATTCATATTTATGTAATAAATTGACCTCATAATAAGTACTTTTACGCTGTTGTCATTAAAAATAAATGAAAAAATAATGTGCGCGCAATCTTATGCTTGAATCTCTCTATACTTCATTGCATGTTAGATGGTTTGACGCGATTTCTACATTATATATATTTTTGTTTATCTTGTAACTGAGTAAATTTACAACATAAATACCAAACAATGCTTTAACAGGGATATATATTGACTTCTGAAATTGATGGGACCATTCAAATGAAGAGTTATCTAACTGGAAATCCTGAAATTAGATTAGCTCTTAACGATGACCTGAGCATTGGAAGAGGTGGGAGATCTATTTATGGTATTCTCTTGGTCACTATCTGCAATAGAATAATATTTCCCTCTTTGAAAATTGGCTATGTTAAACTAGTCAGACTTTTAAACTCTATAATGAATATGATTACTTGACAATCTTTAAACTTGAACATTTCAAACTTGCGATGCACAATTGTACAGAAGTTGTGAAGAACCATTAATTAAAACTTACTTTTGTTCAGATTATAGTGGTTCTTCTGGACCAGGATCAGTAATCTTGGATGACTGCAATTTCCATGAATCTGTACATCTTGATAACTTTGATATAGACAGAACTTTGACTCTGGTAAGTCATGATGCTAAAAAGCTTCTGATCCATTAGATTAATTTTCTGAGATTCTTCCGTCTTTAAATGATGTTACTCCCTCTTGCTTTTCTGCTTGTTAGGTGCCATCAGACGGTGAGTTTCCAGTCATGAATTATCGTATTACTCAGGAATTCAAACCTCCTTTCCGTATTAACAGCTTAATTGAAGAAGCTGGACCGCTTAAGGTAGATCATACTTATTGTTCCATATCAATATATTTTTGGAATGTAAAAAACATTGTGAGAATTTATGTTTTGGATTGAATTGTGAAAATGAATATATTTATTAGAATTCCAGTAAGTTTTGCCATACAATTTTTGTTTTCTTGTATCCAAACGTTAGTAGCAACGATATTGGTTTTTCTTCTAGAAGTAATAACTATTAAAAGAAGCACGCCACTTGCTACTCCTTGATTTTCTTTGTTCTGCTATTTTAGGCAGAAGTCATTCTAAAAATTTTTGCCGAGTTCCCTTCAAGCATCACTGCTAATACAATTGTAGTAGAGATGCCACTACCAACATACACAACCAGGTAAATTTTATTTCAGTCCATTTTAACAGCACTGTCATAATGTTTGCTTATTCTTTGAGGCATTGTATGACTTACTTTTCATAGTTTTTAACTAGATATTCTATTTTTTTTTTTTTGGATTCTAATTTGGAATTAAAGTTTTATCCAAAACATTATTCAATATATATAAACCAGAACCAACAAAAAGCTAAGCCTTATTCCCATTTTGGGGTCGACTACTTGCATTCATCTTCACTATTCTGTTCATTGCTGGTCTATTAGAAGATCTAAAGTGACTATATTCTTAGCAACTACCATAGGCCAAGTTAATTTTGGTCTACCCCCTCCTTTTCTAAATTGCTTTACAAAAATCACATCACTTGTGAACTGGAGCCTCTTTAGATCGACACTAAACGTGACCTAATCATTTAAGTCTTCTTTCCCTTAATTTACCCTAAATTGACAACACCTCCATTTGTTTGACATACATTCTTGTTTCTTCTCTTATCTATCATAGTATGACCACATATTCATCTTAGCATCCTCATTTTGCTACATTCATCTTGTGCACATCTTGACCTTTACCCGTCCAACACTTAGAGCCATAAAGCATACCCAGTCTAATTATAACTCGCCTTTTGACCTTAATAAATAATATTCGTATTATATAGAATTCATGTTGCATTTCTCCATTTCATCCAATCCTATGTATGACTTCCTCTTCAATCCCCCATTCCTTGTTAATAATTGAACCTAAATACCCACAACAATCACTTTCTGGAATAGTATAATGTTCTATTGTAAGTCCATTACGACTACAACTTAATGAACTCTGCATGTATGTTGTCTGTGCATTAGCATATGTGCATGACAAATTAAAAGAGTTAATATTTTACTTGCATTATTCGGTTTTTGCTGCTAATCTGAGATGCAGAGAAATCTGTGGAGTATTTTCATAGTCAATTATCCTATATGTAAAGACCTTTTCTAAGAAATGGATATATTCTTCCGTTCTTTTTCTGTGGGACATCATATTATTTACTTTTCTTGTAATTTAATAGACGAATAATATGAATGCAGAATAACATACTTGGATGGAGATTGAGAGATGATGCAATTACGCTAGGTCAATTTTTAGTGTATTGGATCCTCTAATGATTTATAATTGTGGGAGGAGAAGATATTATTGCTAGTGCTACTAACTATTTAGCATCCATATGTGAATAATTTATAAATGATTTAATTTATAAATGGATAGAAATGAGTCATTGATAAGTGGATGGTACTTGTACGTTCATTGGATGTGTGGCTGAAAATAAAATTTTACCATTTCTAAATGATTTAAAAATTTTGCCAAAAGGAGGCTTAGTTTCACGTATAAGCTTTCTCTCCTCTCTCCTTACGACTTAATTATAGAAAAAGTTTTCAAGGCTTTTTGAGTTCTACTTTCATACTTATATTACATTTAGCAATCCTTCGGTATAAAAGGTTCCTTGCAATCACTTTCATGATATCTATTTTCTAAAGAAAATTAATAATTTTTTCCTTTCGGTGTCACTAGATTGCGATGGTGTACCTGTTACATACTGTAAAAAAAGTGGGGAACTGATAGCAACCACCTGAGTATTCAATGAAACAGATGAATAATTGCAGAAATTATAGAACTGTATTGATTGCATGATGAATTACAGAAATAAAGGAAATACAATCAGCCTTTCGAAAGGGCTGTACTCTCCACAATACGGTTTTCACTCACTATTTTGCATGCTCAATCCTTTCTCCTTTCCTTTATTTATAAGCTACTTGTAACTGTTTTTCCCTCCCATTTTTACTCTCTAACAGACTAGTTTTCCACCCACTAGTAGGTTATTCTTCTTCTAGGTATCAGAGCATGATGATCGCTGATCGAGTGGGACAATTGGAGTCGAGGTTTGATGGATTGCAGGAGGAGGTGGGGGTAATGAAATCAGAACTTCAGAGAGATTGTGGTGATGATAGAGAAATTCGATTTTGTAATTGCGAAGTGGGGTGAACAGGAGAGAGACAGGAAGGAAATGGGGAGTTTATCTGAATTTGCAATAGTGACTTTGAGTTCTGAAGTTCCAAACAAATCTCAGGAGTTAGGAGGAGTTCACGGGGAATGAATAATGCGTGAGGTGGATAGGAGCCTATCAATACCCCCTGTTTTCAAATCCACCTTGTCCTCAAGGTGGGAGTCAAGGAAGTGTTGGTGGTGCCAAGTGCCTGCTCTTCCATCGTCACGATTTTGGTAGGGAAGATTTCTGTCCCTTTTGAAGCCCATTGATTGGGAAGAGTAGCTAGCATGGTGTATTTGGGTCCACTTGAGTCTTGGGCTGCCAGACCCACTTGATTTTTGTGTTCAATTACTTGGGTCATCTTCATGATAAAGCCCAACTCACTAGGCCATAAAAGAGAGACTTCAGCGCAGTTGTCTGATTTTAGCTCGAGGAAAATACGTGGGCTGTAGCTAATGAGTGGGCTGCTGGAGTTAGTTTTGATTCTGGATGGGTTGCCTGTTTTAAATACTCATTTCGGTCTTCTTCCTCCTGGCCCACTTCCCAGCCAAAGTCCAAATCCATCCAATCCAATAATTTCCATTCGTTCCTCTTCTCCAGAGTCAGCGGAATTGTAGAGATCCTTTCCATCTCCGATCTCTTCTCCTTCGGCAATGGTGATGCTAAGATTTCAATTAGTTTCTGATTTGTTCTGACGATGGTTTCCTCCTAGCGGTTCTGTTGGGCTTCGCTCACTTCGAATTCTTCAATTTTTGGTGGGATTTCAAAATTAATGGTGGGCTCTGGTGCAGTTACCGTGACCTCATTTTCCTTCCTGTCCGGCTCCTCTTGGCGGTGCGTGATGCGGCTAATTACTCCAGCTTCCTCCAATTTTGGGAGAATTTCAGAAGTGAAGGTGAGTTCCGGTGACAGGATACCGACTGCTGTTGCAGGTTTTACAAGTGATAATCAGCTGTTGGAGAGGCTTCTTCCCTATTGGACTGTTGAATATTTGATTTTATGGACTTGTGGATCTTAGATGGGCCATAAGTGGACTAGACTTCTTGCATTGATTCATGGGAAAATTACATAATTCCAGGCTTTTCAAGATCATGGTGCAAAAATCAGGTGGCAATGTTACAAAGTAAAAAGGGAAAATTAAAAAATTCTAGGCTTTTCAAGAGCATGGTGCAAAAATTAGGTGGCAATGTTTTTTATTCAAAATTCGGGTATTGATTTAACTATTAAAATATATAACCCATCTCATCACAATCCAATTTCAAACCCTAAAATTCAAATTCATTTGACTCATCTTCTCTCCTCACTCTCTCCACTTAACCCACACCACTTGTTGCCGGAGATCACCGCCGAACTCACAGCGACGATCGTTCACCGGCTCTCCCTAATTTATTTTACCCTCTTTTCCCCTCCATTCTCTCTTTATCCCTTCCGTCTCTCAATCCTCTCCCTCACACATGAGTAGCCGCCGTCGTCGGAAACCACGTCACAGCAACAACAGCCTCTGAGCGCCACTGTGTTGATACTGTGAAGATAGCCTTCGTTCACAGTGACGACCACCTTCGTTCGCGTTGCTGCAGTCCTTCGGCGTCGACTGGTGCTGGCGTGGGGAGGGGGTTTGGGGTTTTTTTCTTTCTTTTTCCGATCTGAGGAGGTTGTGGTGAATCGTTGATATGGGTGGTGGTATCGTGCAGTGGTGGTGGCGGCGGCGATTTGGGGATTGTTTGGTAGGCGGCGATTTTTGTGTGGTTGTGTTGGTGGATATGTTGACGGTGGTGCTGGTGGATGGTGGTGGTGTTGGCGACGGTCGCAGAGTGAGGGTGGTCACAAGTTGCAGTGCCGGAGACACCTCTGAACGCCTCTACAAGGCTCTTGTTGATGTGATACCAATGCTGTGTTGCTCCATCGCAATCGTCAATGTGAGCGCCGGCAGCAGCATCTCCATCGTCGCTGCTACAGTTAGGTGGTGGTGNGTGGTGGTGTTGGCGACGGTCGCAGAGTGAGGGTGGTCACAAGTTGCAGTGCCGGAGACACCTCTGAACGCCTCTACAAGGCTCTTGTTGATGTGATACCAATGCTGTGTTGCTCCATCGCAATCGTCAATGTGAGCGCCGGCAGCAGCATCTCCATCGTCGCTGCTACAGTTAGGTGGTGGTGGTGGTGCGTCATTTTTGGCGGTGGTGCGTTTCTGGTGGCGGTGGTGCATTTATGGGTGGTGGTGGCGGCGTTGGTTAATTTGTGACCAACCATTTTGTTATTTGTGACCTAAAAATTATATAATCTGTGACTGTGAAAGAATCTGTGACTAACTAGTTTGGAAATCTGTGACTGTGTGACCTATAAATTTTAAAATTTGTGATCGACGAATTAATTGCGACCTACAATTTTTTTAATATGTGACCATTAAAAAATCTGTGACCAACTAATTTGGAAATCTGTGACTTGCAAATAAACTGTGAACAATTAAT